>JBBGZY010002605.1:0-17500 GCA_037952925.1 Lithobates clamitans
TGCTCACTGAAGACTGAGAGATCAGTAGTCTGCACGTCCTGACTGGTCCCTGTTGTCTTCTGGGACCTGTGGGGGGGGTGGAGGAGGGCCTGGACATGGTGTAGATCGCCATGGATACTGCGGCGATCTTTCGCTGGAATTGGAAGAAAATACCTGGATTAGACAGGTGTCTGCCTCCCCCCTGATAGGTGCCAAATGTGACACTGGAGAGGGTTTCATTTCTGGGTGGAACTCCGCTTTAAGACCTCATTCAGGCCATTTGTGCATTAAACTTGGAAAACCACACAGATTACCTTGCAGAGACACGAGTTTACATCAGTTTTTTTAGATGCATTTCAGGGAGTTTTTATGCATGTTGACATTACTTTTATAATTATACAGGATTTAGGGCTGAAATTACTAATCGATTATTAAATTAATCGATTACTATTTTCATAATCGATTAATCGGCCAGTAATATAACAGGGTTAAAAAAACTAAAATTAGCCCCTTATAATACAAAAAGAGCAAATAATCGCTACTGTAACTATGCTTTTTTCAGCCGCTGCATATTTGGAAAGGGTCGGGGACTTTTTTTTTTTAACACAAAACGGTGCTTTTTTGGTTCAATATACTTCAATGGAGAAGCTGCAGAAAAACATGTAATGCGTTTTTGCAGCAATTTGTGTTTTTTAATCTGCCCAACAACAAATTGTCCAAAAAAAAATGCAAAACCATTGGGGGCAAAAAATCAAAACGCACAGCAAAAAGCACTGCAGAAACAGATCAAAAGCAAACTACATAGGTGTGTACCGAGCCTTATGCTGGCCACACGGATCAATTTTCAGACGAGAATATTCATGCGAAAAATCTTTGTACATTCGCTGAATGAAAGCATTTTTCATTTCATGAAATTTTCACTTGTTTTTAACAGTCTGTTTTTAAAATGAATGTAACTTCTGAACGAAAACCACATCCACGGTCTGAAAATTCCTTTTGACCAAGAAGTTTTCTATTTCCAAATTTTACCGTCACTGTGGTTGAAAATTAATTTCGATTTGACCCCACTAACGATTAGAAAATTGAACGAACGTTCTTAAAATGACTTTTTTTTTGAAGGAAGATATTGTTGGTGTTTTTAAATAAAAAAAATTTTGATCTCCGAGTCTGATATTTACCAGATTCACTCTTTAACCACTTGCTTACAGGGCACTTAAACCCCCCTTCTATCCAGACCAATTTTCAGCTTTCAGCGCTGACGCACTTTGTATGACAATTGCGCGGCCATAAAACACTGTACCCAAATGAAATTTTTATCATTTTTTCACCACAAATAGAGCTTTCTTTTGGTTGTATTTGATCACCTCCTGCGGTTTTTACTTTTTGTTAAAAAAATTTAAAAACTGCATTTTTTTTTTTTTTTATATTTTGTTATAAAAATTTTTAAACGGGTAATTTTTCTCCTTCATTGATATACGCTGATGAGGCGGCAGTGGTGGGCACTGATGGGTGGGCACTGATGGGTGGGCACTGATGAGGCAGATGTTGTGCTTCAACTTCGGGACCGATGTCCCTGACATCTGAGCCGGTGATCGGCTTTTTTCTCTACTCGCGCTGTCAGCGCGAGTGTAAAAAAAAAAGCTGATTACCGATCTTTTGTTTACATCATGTGATCAGCTGTCATTGGCTGACAGCTGATCACATGGTAAGGGGCCGGGACCGGCCTCTTACTCGGATCGGTGATCAGCCGAGTCTCAGTGACTCGGTGATCACAGTGCACCCGGCACGCGCCCTGCAGGGCGCGCGCAGGGAGCGTGCACAGGGGAGGCCGTCATACAACGGCCTCCCGGGAATGCAGGTTCGCGCTGTGGCCATCATTCAGCCATAGCGCGGATGTCTAATGGTTAATATACTGTTAGAGGATATATACTGTTTATACTATCTCTCCTCTAATAGTATATATACAGTATATCTCCTCTAATAGTATATACAGTATATCTCTTCTGTCTGTTCTCAGAGTGGATTAGATATTTTGCTCCCTAACCATATAGTTGGCTATTTTTATTTAGCACTGCATAGAGATATTTAAGAATAAATTGCCTTTTTTTTTAAACTTTACATATTAAAGCGGAGCGCCACCGAAAAAATTTTTTTTAAAAGTCAGCAGCTACAAATACTGCAGCTGCTGACTTTTAAAACATGGACACTTACCTGTCCAGGGCGCCCGCGATGTCGGCACCCGAGGCCGAAGCGTCTCTCCGTCCTCGGGTGCTGCCGCCTCCATCTTCGGTAAGGGAATCAGGAAGTGAAGCCGTGCGGCTTCACTTCCCGGTTCCCTACTGCGCATGCGCGAGTCGCGCAGCGCAATACGGATGGTCCCTGCTGCCTCTGGGACCCGTGTGTTTCCCAGCAGGCAGCGGGGAGGGAGCAGGAAGTGGCGTAAATAACCGCAGATTCTGCGGCTATCTATGCCGAAAGTGGGTACAGATACCTGTAATATACAGGTATCTGTACCCCCCTGAAAGGTGCCAACTGTGTCACCGGAGGGGGGGAGGAATCTGATGAGTGGAAGTTCCACTTTTGGGTGGAACTCCACTTTAACTAAATTATACACCACACTTTTTTTAAAGGTTATTAACCGATTAATCGAAATAATATTCAGCCAACTAATCTATTATGAAAATAATCGTTAGTTGCAGCCCTAACAGGATTTATATAGCGGCAACAGTTTGCGCAGCGCTTTACAACATGAGGGCAGACAGTACACTTACAATAAAAATCAAGGCAGGAGGGATCAGAGGGCCCTGCTCGTTACAGCTTACAATCTAGAATCAGGTGTTTTTATTTTTTATTTTTTTATTTATGCACAGACTTGACCTTACATTGTGTGTCGTCAATCTGTCCGTCTCATCTGTGCCCATCATTCTGTCCCAATCGTCAAGGTTCCCCTCCCGCTATTGACTCAACTGTGCCACCATTCTGTCTCCTGCCATCAGTGCCTTGCAACGTTCAAGGGGGAAACGGACGAACCAGAGTGGTATTATTACTGCTGTACTTTCCCCTCCCACTTCCTGTCACATGGGGTCATGCAGAGTGAGGCTGTCGGTTTTGTCTGTTCCAGTGCGGAACTCTGAAGACCTTTATTAGTCTTCAGACTTTTTTATACAATAGATGTGTACTAGAGAATCTTTTCAATATCTCTTCTGGACATATGTTGTTATGAATGATTGTTTGGTTTATACTTTTTTGTAATTCAAAATCCTATCTTAATTAGCGCTACACTATTTACACCTGCATTATTTACAAATTTCCTTTGTTGTGTGAGCTGCTATTATACAGAGTAAGCGCAGTGTCTTGGACTTTTTTTTTTTTTTTTTCTCCTACCATATACACACTGATTCGTGGGATTTGGTTGAGGTGGGCAGCAGCCACCATTTTATCACCATAGCACTAAATATTAATTTCTAAACAGACCTCTGATGTCTTTTGAGACAAAGGAGCTCTCTACAGAGGCTCCTGTGCCTTCATAAACTGAAGCATAGTAAATTGTTTACTATGCTTCAGTTATGAATGAACACAGTGAGTGAGCAATACTCCCCGTGTTTAATCAGAAAAGCAAGGCTCCGGTAAATGATGTATTTACCGTCCCCTTCTCCTGCTCTCGATACTAAAAAATCCCCCTGTGTTCCAACAGCAGCTGCTGGTGGGATGGACAGGAGTGTAAGCCGGCAGCACTAGCAGGTGGGGCACACACTTGGGCCAGGCAGCAGGGAGAATCGGTTAGTGAATAGGAGGGGGGCAATTACAAGAATGGACCTCCTGTGTTTCTCTCGCTGCTGAAAAGGAAGCCTGGTGGGAGAGTTCGAGAAGATGTCAATCAGCGGCTGTAGCGAGAGACACACAGGAGATCGGTTCTTGTAATTGCTCCCCTTTTTCCCCCACCTCATTGATCGCCCCCTCCTGTCTGCCACCCGCTTTTTCTGCTTGTCCCACTTATCTGCAGCCCTGCTGCCTGGACACTAGGACAGATGGCATCTCTTTTCTCCTTTCCACTGCCTGTCACATGAAGTGTAGAGCAGTGCTGTCTGTTTCCTTCAGTTTAGGTGCGGAGCTGTGATAAAAAACTGCAGACATGCTGCATAATTCCGCACATCACACCTGCATTTTGGTGTGAATCTGACACATAGGAAACAGTTGTTTTCAATGTGTCTTGCAGAGACCTGTTTTTTTTTATTTTTATTTTTCTAGTGCAGAAAAACGCAGGCCTCGACAAAACCTAGGCATCAAATTGCATCCTGGCGCTGGGTTACACTGCAGCAGTGGTCGGTTCCTCCCATGTGGCCCACCCATGGGTGCGCGGGCTAGCGGATAATTGAGGCCGCGGCTTTGCAGCCTGCTGAAGCGAGATACACTCCAATCTGCGAACCGGTGCCCTCTGGTGGACGGTGCAGTAATTAGCTTGGCTTGCTCCCACTGCCCACCCACTCTCAACATCATCTTCCCAGGTTGACAGCTGGGCTTGATCTGTTGCCCTTCCCGTATATCAGTGCCATCTTCCCTTTTTCCCTTTCCTTTTTCCTTTTCCCTGGCTTTTTTTTTTTTTTTTTTTTTTTTTTTTTTTTTTAGATGGCTCCTACAGCTAAGCAAATTTGTCAAGTCCTGCCTTGAAGTTTGTGGACCCTTACCTTGTAGAACAACCTTTTCAGTTTAAAATAGAAATGAATGACAAAATGTGTGTGTGTGTGTGTGTGTGTGTGTGTGTGTGTGTGTGTGTGTGTGTGTGTCTCCTCACATCTCGTTCTCAGCGCTGCATTAGTGGCTTAGAGAGATGGGGGTGGAGCAGCACACTGATCTTCCCAGTGAATGGCTATGTAAGGGGGGGGGGGCACTTGGACACGTTTTAGCCATTGGAGGATAGACAGGTTGTGCTGGTAATGGGTGTGCTATCATGTCTAGTGTGGTCAATTTGAAAAAGGAAGTGATGTCAGGTCATCGCTTCTCAGTTACCAGAGCCAATCCAGGATTTGTACGGCTATCCGACCAGCCAGCGGACTTGCCGGCAGGTTGCTCGGGTCTCCTGGTAGAACGGGAGAGCCCAAGCAAGCCACAGGGGTGGGGATGACCCCTACCGCTGTTTGTAATGGCAATTGAGCGGCTAGTCAGGTATTTGTATAACGATACTGGGGTGATGCCTGCGGCTTCATTCATTATCCCTGTAAAACCACCCAAAGTCCAGCGATGTATGAGTACATCGCTGGTTGGGAAGTGGTTAAACAGAGATTTGTGGTTTTGTAATCCAGTGAGATTCTTTTATTCTAAATGTGGACATTCAATTTTCAAAGCCAGGTATAGAAGAAAGACCATATAAAAATGTGGTCTAAATATGGTGTCTGTTGAAATTCACTAGTATTTCAAAAAGGTCTTCAACATTTAATTACCATGATTTTAAACTATAACTTACTATTAAAGGGTTTTTAAACCTTAGTTTAAAAAACAAAAAACAAACATGGCATACTTGCCTCCACTGTGCAGTTTGTTTTGGACAGAGTGGCCCCGACCATCCTCTTCTGGGGTCCCCCGGCGGCACTGGTAGCTCCTCCCCACAACAGGTGTCCATGTTGGAGAAGCGATCCCCTGTGTGGGCGCGCTCCCGAGTCCTGATATTGGTTAGAGGACAGGAATCCTCGCCTGCTGTCAGGGGAGGTGAGGGGGGTGATGGAACATGTTACATCCCAAATACAGGTGTAACCCGATTCAAAGGCAAACTTTTACACCCCATTCACACTTGTGTTTGTTATCACACATATTTTGGACATCAGAGTTGCATGACAAGTCGTAGCCCATGTTTTCCAGTGATAACCATTCATATATGTGCGACTTAAAGTTGCACTGACTTCAGAGTAGTTCATGCACTACTTTGACCCGACTTTCATGCAACTTGAGGGCCATAGACTTCAGTGTTGCCCTCAAAAGTTGCATGAAAGTCGTAACTGAATGTTTTACATGCAACAGTGGGTCTGACTTTGCAGAGGGGCAACAAGTCACATTCAAGTCGCCCCCATTCAAAGTTGCACTCCAAAGTAGCGTGACTTTGAAACCGTACAAGTGTGAATGGAGCCTTAGACCCCCTTTCACACTACTGCAACTTCAAAGTTGCTTGATTTTTGCCGCGATTTCAGGGAATGCTTGTGTAACTCGCATCAAAGTCGGACCAAAGTAGTGCAGGGACTACTTTGAAGTCATACTAATATGAATGGTTGTCATTGGAAATCATGTAGAACGACTTGTCATGCGACTTTGCAGTCCCAAATCGTAGGACAAGTCGTACAAGTGTGAAAGGGGCTTAAGCCTTGTTTAGGTCATACACCAGAAACCTTTTACCCACTCACTAAGTTGTTTTGACATTTAGATAATAACATGGTGATCTGACAAGTGGGGTCCTTTAGATATACTAATGGTTGCTAGTCCATTTGACCAAAAACGTATTACATTGGTAAGTGCTGTTGTATCCCTTTTGAAAGCCTTGATAACAAGGTTATCAACAGCAAATGGACACACATGTTTAAGATTTAGGGGTTAGCTGTTTTTGTTATATGTTATTTAGCTAGCTAGCTTCTACCTGAAGATAATTTCCAGGGGTGTGGAAAGTTAAAAAAAAAAAAAAAAAACACACTACTTTTTCAAGGGACTAAATCGAGGTCCCAATCTTGTCCCTCATGACATTCTACTTGTCCTGATTAAAAAAAAAATCTCGATAGTTTCTCGGCCGCTAGCAGGGGGTAAAACCGCCCCGCTAGTGGCTGCATACCGACAGTAAAACGCCGTTATAATAGCAGAGTTTTACTGCCGACGCCGCCCCCCGCCCCAGTGTGCAAGGGCTCTAAATGAGGCGCCAGCCCAGATGAGAGGAGAAAAAAAAAACCTTATTCCTTCAGATTACCCTCGCACACAGAAGCACTTGGGTGCTCAGTACAAGCTCATGCTGAGCAGCCAAATCAAGCTCTGGTGTCCACTTTGTTACCACTTAAGCTCTGGAGTCCTTCACCCCTTTTATGACCAGGCCATTTTTTTCTGTTTGGCACTGCATTACCTTAAGCCTAGGTTCACACTGTAGCGATGCAGGGGGAAAAAAGGTGAGATTTCGGCGCTGGTTCCCGCATCGCATCTCTCCCGCAGGCAGTTCACACTGCCCTCTGAACCGTTGCGGGTGTCAATACAATGTAATGACACCCCCAGATCAGTTCACAGATCGCAGTATGAACTGTGGATTTGGACAGGAATCGGATTTCTTTTTTTTTTTTTTTCTCGCGAGTTCAGCAATGCAACTGTGGCTGAACTCGCACTGCACAGACATTGCTATAGCGTGAACCTAATCGAAATGGTTATTTCGTGGTCATTTAACACTGTACCTAAATTAAATTTGATAGCTTTTTTTTTTTTTTTTTTTTTTTTTTTTGTGGTATTTGGTCACCAGTGGGTTTTGTATATTTTATATAAACCAAAAAAGAGAGTTTTTAAGAATTATTTACATTTTGCTATAGAACGTATCCAAAAAAAAACCTGAAAACAAATTTCAAACTTCATAAATTTAGGCCAAAATGTATTCTGCTACATGTCTTTAGTTAAAAAATAAATAAATAATATCCCAATAAGCTCAGGTTGGTTTCCATGAAAGTTAAGCCCGGTTCACACACGGGCGGCACGACTTGCAGGTCGCCTCAGCGAGGCGACCTGCAAACGACTGCCGGGGCGACTTGCGAGACGACTTCTGCATAGAAGTCTATGCAAGTCGCCCCAAGTCGCCCCCAAAGTAATACAGGAACCTTTTTCTAAGTCGGAGCGACTTGCGTCGCTCCGATTAGAACGGTTCCATAGCACAGAACGGGAGGCGACTTGTCAGGCGACTAGGTCGCCTGACAAGTCGCCCCAGTGTGAACCGAGCCTTAGTGTCTACAATTTATGGTGTGTGTGTGTATATACAGTGTCTTGAAAAAGTATTCCTGCCCCTTGAAATTTTCCACATTTTGTCATGTTACAGCCAAAAATGAAAATGTATTTTATGTGAAAACGCCAACACAAAGTGGCGCACAATTGTGAAGTGAAAGGAAAATGATGAATGGTTTTTAAAATTTTTTACAAATATCTGAAATGTCTAACAACCAATATCTGATTTAATCTTAGTATAAATACAGCTGTTCTGTGAAGTCCTCAGAGGTTTGTTAGAAAACCTTTAGTGAGAAAACAGCATAATGAAGGCTAAGGAACACACCAGACAGGTCGGGGATAAAGTTGTGGAGAAGTTTAAGGCTGGGTTTGCATGACAGGCAGGTGTGATCGGCTCTCAATAGAGCCGGTTCACACAGGTCTGGGATGGCCGTGGTTCGGATTGCAGAAGGGTCGTGTGCGTTTGGGTCTAATTCAGCTGCGAATTCAGGCATAAATTCGGACCTGGACCCCAGGAACGAACCCATGGTCGTACATATGTAAACGTGGCCTAAAGCAGGGTTAGGTAAAAAAAAAAATCCCAAGCTTTGAACATCTCCCAGAGCACTGTTCAATCCATCATCCAAAAACGGAGAGTATGGCACAACTGCAAACCTACCAAGACATGGTCGTCCACCTAAACTGACAGGCCAGGCAAGGAGAGCAATTATCAGAGAAGCAGCCAAGAAGCCCATGGAGCTGCAAAGATCCCCAGCTCAGGTGGAAGAATTTGTCCACAGGACAACTATTAGTCATGTATTCCACAAATCTGGCCTTTATGGAATAGTGGCAAGAAGAAAGCCATTGTTGAAAGAAAGCCATAAGAACTCCTGTGTTTGAGAAGCCCTGTGGTGGGAGACACAGCAAACGTGGAAGGAGGTGCTCTGGTCAGATGAGACCAAAATTAAATTTTTTGACCTAAAAGCAAAACGCTATATTTGCCCGAAAACTAACACTGCACATCCTTCTGAACACACCATCCCCAACATGAAGCATGGTGGTGGCAGCACCATGTGGGGATGCTTTTCTTCAGCAGGGACAGGGAAGCTGGTCAGAGTTGATGGCAGGATGGATGGAGCCAAATACAGGACAATCTTAGAAGAAAGCCTGTTAGTCTGCAAAGGACTTGAAACTGGTTCACCTTCCAGAAGGAGAACGGCCCTAAACATACAGCCAGAGCTACAATGGAATGGTTTAGATCAAAGCATATTCATGTGTTAGAATGACCCAGTCAAAGTCCAGATCTAAATCCAATCGAGAATCTGTGGCAATACTTCAGAAATTGCTGTTCAGACACTCTCTATCCAATCTGACAGAGCTTAAGGCCCCTTTCACACTGGAGTGGTGGGGGCGTCGGCGGTAAAATAGCGCTATTTTTTTTTTTTTTTTTTTGCGGCTGTATTTGCCCGCTAGCGGTGCGGTTTTAACCACCGCTGGTGGCCGAAAAAGGGTTAAAACCGCTCGTATAGCACGGCTATAGCCGCGGTATTGCCGTGCTGCCCCATTGATTTCGATGGGCAGGAGCGGTTTAGGAGCGGTGAATACACTGCTCCTTCACCGCTCCAAAGATGTGGCTTGCAGGAGTTTTTTTCTTCTCCTGCCAGCGCACCGCTTCAGTGTGAAAGCCCTCGGGCTTTTACACTGAACAAACAGCAGTGGCTGTTTTGGGTCGGTTGCCAGGCGGTATTTTTAGCACAATAACGCCTGCAAACCGCCCCAGTGTGAAAGGGGTCTAAGCCATTTTGGGAAGAAAAATGGGCAAAAGTGTCACTCTGTAGATGTGCAAAGCTGGTAGAGACATCCCCAAAAAGACTTGCAGCTGTAATTGCAGCCAAAGGTGGTTCTACAAAGTATTGACTCAGGGGGGCTGAATACAAATGCACGCCACACTTTTCACATATTTATTTGTAAAAAAAAATTTGAAAACCATTTGCCATTTTCCTTCCACTTCACAATTATGTGTCACTTTGTGTTGATCTATCACATAAAATCCCAATAAAAGACATACATTTTCAAAGCACTATATACTGGAATTTGTATTTATTTTTTAATACTAGTGATGTCCGTGATCAGAGACTTGGAGCAGGACTGTGATAGTGTGAGGGGCATTCTGACATTGACACTTAGTGGGAACTGACTGACATCACCAGTGACACTAATACAGTGATCAGTGCTAATTTACACTGACACTGTACTAATGACACTGGCTGGGAAGGGGATAACATTTAGGGGCAATCAAAGGGTTGTGTGCCTAACCGGTGGTGTTTTGTTAACTGTGTTGTATTTTCACATATTAATGTACTGAAACTGCATATCCCAGGCATTGGACAATAGGATTTGCGCATCTCTGACCATATTACCATGCATTTTCTAAAAGCCCCTGAACTACTTTGTGCGTCTTCCGCCAACAGCAATCCATTGAAATGAATGGTATTTCAAAACCAGAAGAAATGTGTTCTAGTGTGAAGTGGCCCTTAGAACCCCTCAAAGGGCATATGTTTTCTTAAAGCAGAGGTGGCTGCTACAATTTTTGTGTCACGCGCAGCTGTTTATCAAACCCAAATTTTCTGCTAAAAAATTTACTTTTAATGAATTTTAGTGCACACAAACACAATATAATACTCAATTTTTTGGTAAAATATAAAGGATGATGTAGCAACGAGTAAATAGATACCCAACATGTCAAAATTTAAACCTGCCCACATCTGTGAAATGGTAACTAACTACAATACCTAAAATTTTCCATAGGCGACACTTGAAATCAAAGCAAGTGTAAATGAGCCCTTAAACACACATTAAAGCGGAGTTCCACTCAAAAGTGGAACTTCAGCTCGTTGTACTCTCCCTCCGCTCCCGGTGCCACATTTGGCACCTTTTCGGGGAGGGGGGACAGGATACCTGTCTAATACAGCTATCCCGTTCCCACTTCCGGGAGCCTCAGCCGCGGGTATTGACGTCACCGCCCGGGCTCCTTCCCCAGCCGCCGGGGCCACTAGAAGAGAGGAGCGGAGCTTCGCGCATGCACAGTAGTGTTCCTGACGTGAAGCCGTAAGGCTTCACTGCCAGGCTACCTTGTTTGCAATGGAGACGGCATGCACCCGACAGCTGATGGAAACATCAGCTGCGGTGCAAACATTGCTGGACTCCAGGACAGGTAAGTGTCCGATTTATTAAAAGTCAACAGCTGCAGTATGTGCAGCTGCTGGCTTTTAATTTTTGCAACGGTGGGCGGACCTCCACTTTACAGTGCCTCCCACCTCAGCATGTGTTTTTGATGCTTTGGTGGTGCATCAGTGGTGCTTTTATGAAGTTTGGAAGATGCACTGTGAGTTTTTTATCTCCCACAATACCTCCAAAGCTAAAGTTGAAATAAAGTCCCTCAAAAGCTCCAGGTGCTTCAAGCGAGCTTTATCATAGACTTCTATGCAGGCTTTGAAGCACCACTAAAGTGTCATTGGGTATAATTTTTGAAGCAAAGCAAACGCAAGGTGTAAACAGGACTGTAAGCTTACCATTGTGCGTTGACTGGTGTTCAGAGAGCTTTAAAAAAGCCTGTTCCAAGCCATGTTTTGAAGCAAGTCTAAATAAGCCCTAAATCTAAAGTCTAAACTGATAACCTGTAAATGCTTTTAAACCTGAGCTATGACGCTCAAATTATTGCTCTCAATCTGACGTTTGGAGGAATCGCCATTTACATATGCATGCTTGACCTGTGAGCATGGGGGTACCTTTAAAAAATAAGTTGTTTTGTTTTTGCACATTTTTTGTGTGTGCGTTTCTCTTCCCCATTTAACTCTATTGCTGTAATAAAGAGTTGAACAAGCCCCCCCCTTTTTGGTAAAATAATGTAGAAGAATACATATTGGCCTAAACTGATGAATCAATTTACAGTATATACTCGAGTATAGGTCGACCCGAATATAAGCTGAGGCACCTAATTTTACCACAAAAAAAACTCTGAAAACATATTGACTCGAGTATTAGCCTGTGGTGGGAAAATGCAGCAGCTACTGCATTTTCCCAACAATGCCCATTTGCAGCCTCACTGTGCCCATTTGCAGTCTAATTGTGCCCATCTGTAGTGTCACTGTGCCCATCTGCAGCCGTACTTTTCATTAGTAAAACAGCGTGTGTAACAGCGTGTCTCCCGCTGTGTATGCAGTCTGTTCCGCCGTCCATTGTAAGACGGCCCCGCCTCCTCCTCGTCCGTGCTAGAGAAACACTGATACAATGCTGGGAAACTGTATCGGCGTTCCGTCTATCAGAGGCGGGGCTTTCTTACAATGGACAGCAGAACAGACTGCATACACAGCAGGAGACACGCTGTTACACACGCTGTTTTACTAATGGAAGGTACGGCTCACTCGAGTATAAGCTGGGGGGGGGGGGTTCAGCCAAAAAAAAAGCTTATACTCGAATATATACAGTAGGTTTTTTTTTTTTTTTTTTTTTTTGTTTTGTTTTTTTGGGGATATGTATTTATAGCAGAAACTGTGTGTGTGTATCTATCTATCCACACAGCCATTAATGTCTAAACTGCTGGCAACAAAAGTGAGTACACCCCTAAGTGAAAATGTCCAAACTGGGCCCAAAGTGTCAATTATTTTATATGATCACCATTATTTTCCAGCACTGCCTTAACCCTCTTTGGTATGGAGTTCACCAGAGCTTCACAGGTTGCCACTGGAATCCTCTCCCCCTCCTCCATGAAGACATCACGGAGCTGGTGGATGTTGGAGACCTTGCACTCCTCCCACCTTCCGTTTGAAGATGCCCCACAAATGCTCAATAGGGTTTAGGCCTTGAGACATGCTTGGCCAGTCCATCGCCTTTACCCTCAGCTTCTTTAGCAAGGCAGTGGTCACCTTGGAGGTGCATTTGGGGCCGTTATCATGTTGGAATACTGCCATGCGGACCAGTCTCCGAAGGAAAGGGGATCATGCTCTGCTTCAGTATATCACAGTACATGTTGACATTCATGGTTCCCTTAATGAACTGTAGCTCCCCAGTGCCGGCAGCACTCATGCAGCCCCAGACCATGACACTCCCACCACCATGTTTGACTATAGGCAAGACACACTTGTCTTTTATACCCCTCACCCTGGTTGCAGCCACACACGCTCGACACCATCTGAACGAACTAAGTTTATCTCAATCTCATCAGACCACAGTACATGGTTCCAGTAATCCATGTCCTTAGTTTGCTTATCTTCAGTTCAGCAAGCTGCGGGCTTTCTTGTGCATCATCTTTAGAAGAGGCTTCCTTCTGGGATGACAGCCATGCAGTCCAATTTGATGCAGTATGTGGCATATGGTCTGAGCACTGATAGGCTGACCCTCCATCTTTTCAACCTCTGCAGCAATGCTGGCAGCACTCATACGTCTATTTCCCAAAGACAACCTCTGGATATGATGCTGAGCATGTGCACTCTAATTCCTTGGTCGACCATGGCAAGGCCTGTTCTGAGTGGAACCTGTTAGAGAGAGAATCCTCAAAGTTCTTTGCAATGAGGTGCCACGTTGAACTTCCAGTGACCAGTGAGAGAGTGATAACACCAAATTTAACATACCTGTTCCCCATTCAAACCAGAGACCTTTTAACCCTAACGAGTCACATGACCTTGGAGATGGAAAATGGATAATTGGGCCTAATTTGCACATTTTCACTTAGGAGTGTACTCACTTTTGTTGCCAACAGTTTTGACATTAATGGCTGTGAGTTTTTTTTTTTTTTTTTTTTGAGCGGACAGCAAATTTTAAACTTGTACAAGCTGTACATTCACTGCTTTACATTGTGTGTATGATTTTATAAAATCTCTCCCTATATATCTATATCTCTCTATATTTTTGTTTATAGCACAATAAATAAGAACTGCAGAGGTTATCAAATACCACCAAAAAGCTCTATTTGTACCCAAACAAAATTGATGCTTTTTTTCCTCTCAATGTCGCACGCCCGCGCAATTGTCAGTTAAAGTAACGCAGTGCCATATCGCAAAAAAAGGGCCTGGTCATTAAGGGGTAAATCCTTCCGGGGCTGAAGTGGTTAAGGCAGCTGATGAAACATCGTGTTTGATCAGCTGTTTCTCTGGCTGCAGCAGTTGAAACCAGAAGTGAGGGCATCCTCAGTGTTTCTGGGATTTTTTTTCATCACAGAGGAGTTATGGAATGGATGTTCCTCCGTATCCTCTGCTTGTAGCCGGTAGGTTCCCTGGTGGAATGGGAAAGCCCGGGAACGACTACGGCTATAAAGCTGTCTGTATCATCATTGTTACAAGAAAACCCATTGCCAGCTTTAAAAACCAGTACCAAGATCATGACTGCAGCCATGATCCTGATATAACCACTTTTTGTCCAAAATGTTTATATATGTATGCTGGTTTATGTATAGAGGCTTTATTTTAAACCACCAACCTAATGTGCAGGCATGAGTGCACTCATGACGCAAGATTTACAAAGCATAATAGATATTTTCAATTACTGTCAAACTGCAGCAAGACCCTTTTTTATTTTTTTTTTTCATTAAACGGGGAGGGAAATGTGGCATGTGCTGTCTGACCTGTCTGTCACTTTCTGGGAAATTTGCTGACTGAGGAAAGCAAACCTGCTGAACACCTGTAAATAAAAACGAGGCCACTCATACAGCGGACTATTTAAAGCCGAACTATACTCTCCTTCAGTCCATCGATGTCATGTCCTGGAGCTCCCCTTCAGCTGCTGACATCTTCAAGCTGCCAGCTTCCTGATCTCGATTGCTGGCTGTTTGCCCAGAGTTGCGTCAGTTTCAGCATTGCCAAATTTGTACAGTGAGCTGGGAGTGCGCAGCTTACTGTACAGTGTAGAACACAGCTAAGTAACTAATACAGGAGAGACAAAGCATGGCATTAACCACTTGCCGCCATATAGCAGAATGACGGTGGCAAAGTGGTTTCAATATCCTGACTGGGCGTCATATGACGTCCGCAGGATATTGAGCTGCTGCGCGCCCCGGGGGCGCTCATCGCGGCAATCGTTGTTGAGACTCTTTACCACATGATCAGCCGTGTTCAATCACGGCTGATCACGATGTAAATAGGAAGAGCCGGTGATCGGGTTTTCCTTACTCGTGAGTAGAGGAGAGCCGATCGGCTGCTCTCCTGACGGGGGGGGGGGGGGGGGTCTGTGCTAATTGTTTATCAGCACAGCCTCCCCTCGGATCCCACCCAGGACCACCAGGGAAGCCATCCACACTGGACCACCAGGTATGCCCCTAGACCCCCAGGGAAATACTAATCTGTGCCCAGGTAGATGCCAATCAATGCCCAGGCAGCTGTCAATCAGTGCCCACTCACAATGCCTACCAGTGCCACCAGGGATGTCCATCAGTACCACGTATCAGTGCCACCCATATGAACCCATCTTTGCAGCCTTTCAGTGCCCATCACTGCCACCCATGAGTGCCCATAGTGCCCGCTCATTGGTGCCACCTCAACTGTGCCGCCTTATCAGTGCCCATCAGTGAAAGAGAAAACGTGCTTATTTACAAATTTTTTTATTTGTTTAGCAAAAACTAAAAACCGCAGAGGTGATCAAATACCACCAAAAGAAAGCTCTGTTTGTGGGAACAAAATGATAAAAAATTTAGTTTGGGTACAGTTTTGGATGACCGCGCAATTGTCATTCAAATTGCGACAGCACTGAATCCTGAAAATTGGTCTGGGCAGAAAGGTATAAGTGCTCTTTATTGAAGTGATTGTACACCCTAAACAACCACTTTTACCTACAGGTAAGCCTATAGCTGCTAGCAATAATCACCGTCTTCTCTTTCATCGCACCCCAGCCTGGAGAAGACAATGGCTTGTCAAAAAGGATTCCCAAATCCCACACGGTCTGTGTTGATGGGGGAATCAAGCGAATGCCTTTCGTTGCAGGAAAGAAATTCGCTCCATGTATGACCGGCCTTTGAGTCAGCATTCAATCCATAAACTGGGTTTGCAGGCAAAATATAGCACAATTGCTGCTATTGCCTATTAGGTTTGAACCTTGCAGACCAATCGGGCACCAGTTCTCTGTATAACAGAACAAGCTTCTGCCCCCATATTGTGTTTTGAATGACAGGTGGAAGAGCGCTGTCACACTGTGGCCGCCCGTGCGTTAGCTGTAAAGCACCGCTCATTTTAGCGGTGCTTTACTGCTGTTTAAGCGGCACTTTTTTTCCGCTAGTGGGGTGCGTTTAACCCCAAAGAAGGGGTTAAAAATGCCCGTGTTGCAGCGCTTCCGATGCGCTGCCCATTCATTGCAATGGTCAGGGGCGTTTTGAGAGCGCTGTATACACCGCTCCCAAACTGCCCCAAAGATGCTGCTTGCAGGACTTTTTCTAACGTCCCGCAAGCACACCGCCCCAGTGTGAAAGCACTCGGGCGTCATGGGAGGCAGTTTTCAGGAGCTATTTCTAGCGCTAAAATGCCTGAAAACTGCCTCAGTGTGAAAGTGATCTTAGGGGGGTAGGAAATGTTTAGGTTTTTCCGGGCAAACTTTGCAGCAGAGCCTTACTCACTTGTTTTCCAGATATAAAAACAGACCCGTTCGTACTACTGGTTTAACAATTGCACAACCTTTCCTTGTTATATAATATAAAACAACATATATCATAAACTTTTTAAAAATGTAACTTTTTGGCCTAAAAGCAAAGCTCTGTGTGACAGAAAACTAATTCTGCATATCGCCCTGAACACGCCATCCCCACTATGAAACATGTTGGTGGCAGCATCACGATTATAGGGATACTTTTCTTCAGCAGGGAAGCTGGTCAGAGTTGATGGGAAGATGGAAGGAGCCAAATACAGGACAATCTTAGAAGAAAACTTGTTAGTCTGCAGTCTTGTGACTGTGGCAGAGGTTCACCTTCCAGCAGGGCAACGACCCTAAACATACAGCCAGAGCTACAATGGAATGGTTTAGATCAAAGCATAATTATGTGTTAGAATGGCCCAGTCAAAGTCCAGAACTAAATCCAATTGAGAATCTGTGGCAAGACTTTAACTGCTTGCCGACCGTCTCACGCTGATATGCGTCAGCAGAAGGGCACGTACAGGCATATTAATGTACCTATATGTTGCCCCTTAAGCGGTTTGCGTGTGCTGCCGCGAGCTCCGTGAGTGTGATCGCGGGTCCCGCGGACTCTATGTTCGCGGGTATACCCGCAATCGTCTCCTGGAGAGGAAGAACAGGGAAATGCTGATGTAAACAAGCATTTCCCCGTTCTGCCTAGTGACACTGACCACAGCTCCCTGTAATCGGGAGCGGTGATCACTGTTGTCATACACAGCCCCTCGCCCCCACAGTTAGAATCACTCCCTAGGACATACTTAACCCCTACAGCGCCTCCTAGTGGTTAACCCCTTCACTGCCAGTCACATTTACACAGTAATCAATGCATTTTTAATCACACTGATTGCTGTATAAATGTGAATGGTCCCAAAATAGCGCCAAAAGTGTCTGATCTGTCCGCCATAATGTCGCAGTCATGATGATGATAATCGCTGATCGCTGCCATTAC
>JBBGZY010002605.1:25000-227135 GCA_037952925.1 Lithobates clamitans
CCATAAAATTGTCCTGTAATAGGTTTATACATTTTTGCCATTCAACTGTTCCAGCAGTGCCATTACTTCAGTTAATTTCCGGGTAGTTAAAATCCCCCATTATCACCGTCCCAGCCCTTTCCATCTGGTGGTCTATAACAAACTCCAATGATTAACTTTGAATTATGCACATCTATATGCAGTTCCACCCATAATGCTTCAGCCACATCATACTCTCCATCAATTAGGTCCTCATTCACACTTGCTTTGAGATCACTTCTCAGACACAGACCTTTCCTTTTTTTTACCCTGTCTGTCTCTCTGAAAGAATACATTAGCTAGTAATATTAATAACCCAGTCGCAAGGAATGAAGCCAAGATTCAGCAATACTGATTACATCATAGCTCTCCTCGTGCACCAGAGCTTCCAACTAGCCTATTTTGCTTGGCAGACTTCTGGCATTGGTGAACAAACACTTTTAATGCATTATTACGTTTTGCTCTGGTGTTTTGCATATCTTTTCTTAGTAGTACAAATAGCACTATAATTTCCTATGGCTGTTTGCAACATGGGAACCTTTATGTCACCTGCCACACCTTGTCACATATAGCAGTAGACTCAATTTTGACCAGTTCAGCTCCAGAGCAATCTTTTATTTGTCACATACATGTAAAAATCTTTTTGACAATAAAACTACTCAAACCTCCAGAACATTTTATATTTTCTGAAAGCAGAGGCCTTGTAGAATAAAAAGGTGATAGTTTCAAATTTGGAATCAGACGGTATTTGCACAATGCAAATTTTTAGGAAAAAGCATAATGAAATGTATTTTAGTGCAAAAACACACAATATAATCATTTTTGGTTAAAATATAAAAGCTGAGGTTGCATAGAGTAAATGGATACCAAACATTCCAGGTCTTAAAGTTGTGTGCCCGCAATATCGCAACAAAAACTATGGTGCCCAAAAATCCTCATAGGTTGGGCTTTAAAATCTATTACAGCTAATCAGTTCATAGTGAACTAGGAGCTCTTGTGCTAGAATTATTGTTCTCACTCTGACGTTCGTGGCAATATGTCATATGGTGCAACTGAAACCAGAATTAACATCACTATTGTTTGCATGTGAGATCGAGGCATGGATTTGCCTCGGTCTCACTGCAATCTCTCTCCCCTAGCCGGCGGCTGTGTTCCCGGCCATCGGTAATAGCGGCAGAAAGTGAAAGTTATCAACCGCTATGGAGGTGCCGCATCACTGAAGCCAGGAGCTGGCTGACCAGCTTGTGGTTAAAGGTTCACTCTGTGTTCGCAGGGAGCGCTGTATAAACTATATGTAACATTAGATACATACAGTAAATAGCGCTGTGATTTAGCAGCAGTATGTTGACTTCTGTCCCATTCCTGGAGCAAAATAGGACACAGTGGGGCTTGGCCCCTCCCCTACCCCCTCACTATGGCTGTGATTGACAGCAGCAGGGGCCAATGAGGGAGAGAAAAGGGAGAGCAGCTGCTCATGTGCATATCACAGGATCGTGCTCAGATAAATTATGGGGGTGGGGGGGAGCTGCATACTGAAGGTTTTTATGTTCATTTATAGAATGTATGAAGGTAAAAAGCCTTTAGAATCACTCTAATCGTACAGTACTGGGCACAGGCTTGGTATTCATAGACCCTGGGTTAGGGGCTCGTACCATCACTGGCAACGTTACCCCACACTGTTGGGATGACCTGTAATATTGTTTTGGGCAATGGGTCCTGAAAAGCACTCGCATTCACTTACTGCAATCCGTATAGTCAGCTGCAGGTTGCTGTACTGGTCCAGGCCTGTGGTTAATCCCTGTGGAACCCAGATCCTTAAGGCAGGATGAAAGGGGTGGTGTTGAGCATAGCCTGGTGCCTGGTCACTATATAGATTCCAGTGTCGTATACCAATAAGACAGGTTACCCTATATTTCTGACTGTTCCTGTAAGAACTGGGTTATGTTTGGAATTTGATCACTTTACTCAGTGTAAGCTATTAAACTTGGTTCTAAAAAAAACAAAACAATTTAGAGCTTTGGTCCCAGGGGGATAACCAGATGTTCTATCGCACACTTTACTGCCACTTCTGCCTACAGCCCTCGGCCTTTTTTTTTTGCCACAAGGATTTTGTTACAGGATGGTCTACACCAGGATTGCTGCATGCTCATTCTGAACATGCTTACCATATTCTGCACCCTACTTCGTGGGTACTCCACAGAGTAATACTCTCACCTGTAGTTGTGGCAAAACTGCAGGTAAACATTTGCTCTACAAAAAGCCTAAGCAACACTCAACCTCAGGGTGACCTTGCCCCCCCCCCCCGCGCGAGCATGAACTACTTTTAATACTGGTATCTGTATCCAATTCTAGTTGTATTTCAGGCATGCAACAAGAGGAAAAGCAAGATTCCCAAAACGTCTTTCAGGACAGCACCCGAGAGATCATGGCTCCTCCTCCCACAGGAAACACCTCATCAATTAAGTCTTTAAATTGGAGCCCTCCACGTTGCCTCGTCAGTTTTTTGTGTTTCCTCCAGCTGGAGGAACACCTCTGGTGGGAGCCATGATCTCTCAGGTTTATCCTGGGAGACACAGGTTCTCACCTGTTAGGTCTTTTTATGGCTAGGAGAGTGAGCCTCCCACTTGCCTCTCAGATGGATGGTCCTGTGGGCTCCCTCTCCCTCTTCCGTGCTCGGGGAGAGCCTGTACGTCTGGGGGTGCTGTCTCCAAATTTTTTGGCCAGACAGGCGGCCGTCCTCTGTTCCCTGTGGGCTGCATTGGAGGAACGAGCGGCGGCCGCCATGTTTCTGGTGGCAGAAGAGCGCTTCATCCACGTCCTGTAATGGGAGGAGGCAGCACTTCCGGGTCGGCGCGCGCGTCATTTCTGGTCGCAAAGCGCAGTGGGAGAGGGCAGGGTCACCTGGTGCCTTATTTCCGGTTCCAGGTCAGCGCAGCGACGTTTTCGAATCTGGAACCGGTCGTTTCTCTACGCACCACAGACAGCTATGGATAGCGATGCAGCGGATAAGGGGGCAAGCCAAGGCGCCAGCAAGGCTAAGGTAAGGGACTGTGTCCTCTATTACCCGGAGCCGTTTTCTCCTGTGGGGGGGTTACTCACCCTTTGCCCCCCTTTCCCCCACCAACCACCCACCCCCCCCCTTCATGGGAATGTATGTTGCAGTGGCTAGATTTAGTATATCTGCCCTACAACAGGGGATTAGGTGGTGGTGGCTTGCTGGGCACATGGAAAGTGAGATGTTATCTTCCTTAGTGCACCTGGGTGTCTTATTTGCGCTGTATTGCAGCCTTTTTAGCGTGGTTCCATGTCTCTTTTCTGTTTGTCCAGGCCAAAGGTTCTGCCCAACCAGTCAAGAAAAGGTGCCCTGTCTGCAAAGAGAAATTAAGCGATGCTTGGACCAAAACGCTTTGTGCAGAGTGCATTACAAATTTGGTCAGAGAGGAGACTCCATCCGTATGTGGCGACTTGGTTTCAACAATAAAGGATGAGCTCCGGGCCACCTTTCAAGCTTTTAGGTCTAACCTAAGAGAGGAACCAGGTCCCTCTAGGGATTCTTTGGTTCCGCAGCCATCTTCAGAACCCCAGCGCAGCTCTCAAATAATTTTTGGGGGTCCGATATCCCAGGACGCTTCCCAAGGGTCCGTTTCCCTCGCTCCAGATGATACGGATTCTGAGGAGGAGGAAAATGAATCAGATGCTGCTTCTAAATACAGATTGTCACTAGAAGAGGTGGGAGGACTCCTGAAGGTAATCCATGCCACTTTGGGGATAGAAGAGGAAAAGAAGGAACTCTCCCTGCATGACCGCATGTATGCTGGTTTAGGAGATTCAAAAGGCCATTCTTTTCCAGTCCATTCAGTTATCACTGATATGATTAAAAAAGAGTGGCTGGAACCTGAGAAAAAGCCTTTCTTTTCCCGGGCTCACAAGAAAAGATTTCCATTTGAGGAAAATCCAGATTCTATATGGAATAAGGTTCCAAAATTGGACTCTGCCTTTTCTCAAGTCTCTAAGTCTACGGACCTCGCCTTTGAGGATATGGGCACTCTGAAGGAGCCTATGGACAAAAGGATGGACCTGCTTCTTAAAAGAACCTGGCAATCAGTGATGCACAATCTGAAACCAGCAATGGCAACAACCTGTGTTGCAAGGAACTTGGATCACTGGGTTAACCAGTTGAAAGCCCATGTCATAGCAGATTCCTCAAAACGGGAGATTCTAGACTCTTTTTCAACCCTGTCTGCAGCAATATCATATATTGCGGATGCGTCTGCGGAATCTATCCGCATGTCAGCAAGGTCAGCAGCTTTAACTAATTCTGCCAGAAGGGCCTTATGGCTGAAGACGTAGCCAGGGGATGCTGCATCTAAAAATAGACTGTGTGGTATTCCGTTTGCAGGTGATCTGCTATTCGGTTCAGAGCTAGAGTCCATTCTTGACCGTACGGCAGATAAGAAAAAGTCGTTTCCGGTTAAGAAAAAGCAGGTGCAAACCCGTAAGCGTTTCTTTCGGCCCCAAAAAGGTCAGCAGGAAGGAAAAACGCAGGGCAAGAGGAAGTCATGGTCTTCTCAGAATCCCAAAGGTAGGGGTGGAGTCCTCATCAATCCTCCTGCGGCCTCCGCAAAACCACAATGACTCCTTCAAGGTCGGGGGAAGACTCCAGGAGTTTCTTCCTCAGTGGAGAGCCATTTCTTCAAATCAGTTCGTTGTAAATATGCTCTCGCTTCTCGCTTCTTCTCCCTGAACAGGAACGAGGCATCACTGGGAGTGGATGCTCTGGCGCACGATTGGAAATTTCACCTCTGTTACGCATTCCCCCCGTTTCAGCTTATCCCTCGGGTCATAGCAAAAATCAAGGAGGATACAACCGTGATCCTCATTACTCCCTTCTGGCCAAAAAGGCCTTGGTTTTCATCCCTTCTTGAGATGCAACTAAAACCATACTGGCACCTTCCGTTAAGAAAAGACCTTCTGTTACAAGGTCCTCTGCTTCACCAGGAAGTAGCAAAACTAAAGCTCACGGCCTGGCTACTGAGGAACAGCTCTTGAAGAGAAAAGGTTTCTCGGATAGGTTGGTAGCTACCCTCCTATCCAGTAGAAAGAAGGTTACAAGAGCAATATATTCCAAAGTTTGGAAAATCTTCAACTCCTGGTGCACAGCATCTGACAGATCACCAAAACAAACTTCTTCTGTTCTTGAGTTTCTGCAAGAAGGGGCGGTTAAGGGCCTAGCGGTCAACACCCTCAAGGTTCAAGTTGCTGCGCTGGGGGTATTCCTGGAAAAATCCATTTCATCAGAACCCCTAGTAATAGGATTCTTCAAAGCTCTTACCCGGTCTAGACCAGTGGTAATCAAAAGCTGTCCAGCATGGGACTTATCGGTTGTTCTACAGGCCCTGACCAAGGAACCTTTTGAACCCGTTAATTTAGCCTCCCTGAAATTAATTACTTTGAAAACAGTTTTTTTAGTGGCTGTTACAACAGCTCGAAGAATCAGTGAGCTGCAAGTCTTATCAATCAGGGAGCCTTTCTTTTCCATTTTTTCAGACCGAATTGTTCTGAAGACGGATCCTAATTTTTTGCCGAAGGTCGCTTCGATCCAGAATCGAACTCAGGAAATAATACTTCCTACCTTTTTGTTCTAATCCATCGTGTAAGAAGGAAGAAGAATTCCATACCCTGGATGTTAAAAGAGCAGTCTTGAGTTACTTGGAAAACACTAAAGACTTTAGATGTTCAGATGCTCTATTTGTTTTATTTTCCGGTAATAAAAAAGGAAGACAAGCTTCTAGAGGAACCATTGCCAGATGGTTGAGAATGGCTATCTCAGAAGCCTATTCCCTTACAGGTCAAGAGAGTCCAATGAATGTCCGGGCTCATTCTACAAGAGCTTCGGCGGTGAGTTGGGCAGAAAAAGCTGGCGCCACCCCCGAACAAATCTGTAAGGCAGCTACTTGGACAAGTCTGACAACCTTTGCCCGTCATTATAGGTTAGACCTCATGACGGCTGGGGACCAGGCCTTTGGAAGGAAAGTCTTACAGGCTGTTGTCCCACCCTAAATGGAGTAAGTCTCGATTATCCTCTCGGGTGCTGTCCTGAAAGACGTTTTGGAAAATTGCAAGTTAGACTTACTGGTAACTTGTTTTCCAATAGGCTTTCAGGACAGCAGTAACCCGCCCTTTTTTATGCTAATGCTGTAATACTATGATATAACTGTCGCTTATGTGTTGCAGCTGGGGCTGGAGTTCTCTACAAACAACTGACGAGGCAACGTGGAGGGCTCCAATTTAAAAACTTAATTGATGAGGTGTTTCCTGTGGGAGGAGGAGCCATGATCTCTCGGGTGCTGTCCTGAAAGCCTATTGGAAAACAAGTTACCGGTAAGTCTAACTTGCAATTTTTTGGGAAAAAATACACTTCAATAAATAAAAAAAAAGCGAGACAGTAAAGTTAGCACAATTTTTTTTTTTTGTTTTAATGTGAAAGATGTTACGCCGCAAGAATCGCGAGAGAATCGCGATCTATCCTCTAAGCAAAAAAATCGTGATTCTCATTTTAGCCAGAATCGTGCAGCTTCAAATAATTTTGCCAGTTTGTTTCATTAGAGGTTCGGAACAGAATGACCAAATTTGTTAAAGCTGGCAGTACAGTTGCTCAAATAACTACTCTTGCAGTAGTAATGTGGTGGGGGCGGCTCTGAAAATTTTTTAACCTTGAAGTAATTATTAAGTATATAAGTATTTTGAAGTAAATTAGTTTTCTGTAGCAGAAGACCACACCTAATTCCACTGTCAGCTGAGAACAGAAAATTGAGGCCACAGAGGGCATATGATTGCGAAACCTTGACGGAAAAATGCTGGGTCGAATAAATCTCTTTCAGCTACAGTGTTCTGATGGCAGGGCTAGAATGTGTGTGTGTGTGTGTGTGTGTTGCATATCTCGTTGTGGTAATCTAATTGTGTAAGGAAATGTTTTCTGCCCCTTCATATCCATTAAACATCCTTTGAGCGCCATGCCGTACCTAAGTATTCTTGCCAATGGTGTGTATTTCCTTGTCAAATTTGTTTATTTTGAATAAAATAAAGGAGAACTGAATTTTGCAAAGATTGTGGTACATATTCAAAGGGTAACAAACTAATTACTTCAATTGGAAAGAGACCAATACAAATTCAAATACTATATCGCACTATATAAATGTGAAACATCTCATATAATTGAAAAGAAAGACAAAGGTAGATTGACTGTCAGTCTGATTTAAAAACAAGGTGATTAACAAATCAGTAAAGCAAAAGTACATTTTGAGTACCATATAAGAACTGATAAAAGGCAAAGTGTCATGAAAAAGGAGTAAGAGAATAGAAGTAGTACAGAAAAGGGAAAAAATACAGCGGGAATAAAGGATAAATTTGATAGAGGTAGTGCGGTTTCAACCGAATGAAGGGTGATGAAAGGGTAAGTGAAGTATTATTACCATGGCAATAGTAAAGTGTCAAAGTCAGGAGGTTTACAACGTTTAACCCAAGGTAACCAAAGTTTTTCAAATTTGCAGATCCGATCTCTCTAAATTGCTTCCATTTTAGCACGAACAAGGGCTCTATTGGTTCTGTGAATGGTTTTGGCTACAATCAGATTTAAGGTTTGTTTTTTTGGTAAGAACTGTTAAAGAAGGCAAAATTGATTCCCTGTAGTTCTGTCTAGTTTTGGATTCAAAAGAGCTATAGCAGAATTAGGTTTTATGGTGGTTTCAAAAACTTTAGAAAATCAAAAACTGCCTTCAAAAATTTTTGGGCTGTTGAACAATCTCACCATATATGGATTTGGGTGCCAGGATCTGAACCGCTATGAAAACAAGCTGCAGGGTAATGGGGAGTATTTTTCGCTATCCTAGCAGGAACTAAATACCAACGAGAGAACACCTTATAATTTGTTTCCACAGCAACAACATTAGAGGAAGCAGATTTAGTGGCTAACCATATACTGGACCATTCAGTATCATCGAATGAGCGGTTTCAATTTTGCCCATTTAGAAACCTAGGGAGAGGGGCTAGTATTAAAACTAGCTAGAATTTGTTTCTAAAACAGTATGTATTTCAATCATGACTTTTGCTTGGAGTTTCCCTTTACATGTGGCCCATGCATCACATCAGTGGTGGAGGGTGCATTGTTTTAACCTCCCAAACGTAGTGACATTTTAGTCAGACCTCAAGAAAATACCCTCTATGACATATTTCCTTCAATTTGTTTTTGTCATATGCTTGATTCAAGGGAATGTAACAGTAACTTCCCTGAACACATCTGTGTATATGACTAATACAATCTGCCAGGAATTGTGAATCATTGTATTGAAATGAAAAACCTTGCGTCTTGCTTTCTAAACATAAATACTGTGGAGTTTTGCAATGGCTAGAGTTACAGTATATGCAGGGAATATTGAAATGCATTTCAATACACTTAAAACAAGTAGGCTTACTTTTTCGATGTGTATATTAAAAATTGTTTAGGTTTTCAGGTCAGGGAAATGTTCTTTTCATACTAAAATCTTTTCCTTTTGTTGAAGGGCACAGCAAAGACCTTTTTTTTAAGATCTGCGTTTGTGTTATAGACCACCTGCAGCAGAAGCACGTTTGGGCAAAAAACAAAAGCTCAGCCCAACACCCTCATCTTTTAGTAGTAACTCAGGTTTTTTCCTAATCTCAAGTAAAATTTTTAGATTTCTGATGGGGATCTACTTCCTTGCAGGGGCTTTTTTCCAGAACTTTAGTCAACTGCTGAATATGTGATAGTCTAGGTAGAACATTGAACATCATGGGAAATGTAGTTCCAAAACATCTGGGGTGTCAAGTTTCGCCCCCACTGCTCTAGACCAGGGGTCTCAAACTGGTGGCCCTCCAGCTGTTGCGAAACTACAAGTCCCATCATGCCTGTGCTTGTGGGAGTCATGCTTGTAACTGTCAGCCTTGCAATGCCTGATGGGACTTGTAGTTTTGCAACAGCTGGAGGGCCACCAGTTTGAGACCCCTGCTCTAGACCATCAGTTCTTATGGATGTTCTCGCCAAGTTGTCGAGCCTTAAAGTGAAATTGTTTCTCTAGTGGACCAACCTGTGTCCAGGGGAAATTTTAATGCAATCGACTCAAATGCTATAGGCTTTCCAGTCCTCCCAAGAAAGCCATTAACTTTCTGCTCTAAGGGGTTTGCTTGTTTTGTGCAACACTGGACAATATATTGCATTTCATGGAAGATAACCGCTTCTTTCTGCTTCAGCATAAAAAGTTTTTTTCTTTCTTTTAAATTGATTTTTTGACCCTAGGGTTCCTTGGGCTAAAGCTTTAACCGCTTCAGCCCCGGAAGGATTTACCCCGTTAATGACCAGGCCATTTTTTGCATTACGGCACTGCATCGCTTTAACTGATCATTGCAATTGACAGTCGTGCGACCTTGTACCAAAACAAAATTGATCTCCCCCCCCCCCCCAAATAGAGCTTTCTTTTGGTGGTATTTGATCACCTTTGCGGTTTTATTTTTTGCACTATAAACAAAAAAGCTGACCATTTTGAATTTTTTTTTTTTTCTTTTTTTTTTTACTTTCTGCTATAATACATATCCAAAAAAAAAAAAATTAAATAAAAAGTATTATTCAATTTAGGCCTTTTTTGTATTCTGCTAAATATCTTTGGTAAAAATTGCAAAAAGTGTATATTGATTGGTTTATGCAAATGTTAGTCTACAAAATAGGGGAAAGATTTAGGGACTTTTTTTTTATTTTTTTTTTTTTTTTTTTTTTTACTAGTTATGCCGAAAATCTGTGATTTTTAGCGGGATTGCAGCGGACAAATCTTACCCCAAGTGACACTTTTTCGTGATCAGTGCTATAAAAAAGCACTGATCACTATATAAATGGCAATGGCAGGGAAGGGGTTAACACTAGGGGGCGATCAAGAGGTTACGTGTTCCTTTAAAGAGGTGTTTCTAACTGTTAGGGGGATGGAGTGATTGGGATTAGAGCGAGATCCTCCTATCCTCTGTCAGAACAGGGATCTGCCTTGTTTAGATGGGCAGATCCCCATTCTGCCTCTCTTCACCAGAGTGGGTGGCCGGCGGGCACATGGCCGCAGTACCACATGCACATACCAACATACAGGTACGTTGGTTTGCCCAGCCGAGCTCCCTTGCCGTAGTATATATGCGGAAGGTGGTCGGCAAGTGGTTACAGCGGTAGTAAACTCAGATAATGTTACCCCAAATCATCAATATGCAATTTCATGTTGCTGTTTAGTAGCTATGCTGCACATACATTATGCAAATAGAACATTCTTACTTGAAAAAAATTTTACTTTTTATGATCGCCTCTGCTTGTACTCAGCCGCTGCCATTATAACTCCTGTCTTCCATCTCTCAGTTGTTTTTTATTTCTGCCCTCACTCTTTTTTTCTGTGGCCATAATCCCACACGTGCGCATTCGTTCCTGAAGCCAAGCCTCGTTTTCATGTCATACAGACAGGCTCTGTCCTCAGCTCTGCGCTCCAACCCCTGTGACGTAGCAAGTCACATGGGGTTAGGATCAGCTTCTCAGCGCGGGAGTGTCGCGGGATCTCGGGACTGACGTCAGCCAAAGGAAATGACGCAGCCCCGGCATGTACACAATTTTCCGGCAAGAAGAAAAGCCTGCCGGAAAAACGGGACTAACTGCGCATATGCCGATTATGTCATTGATTAGAAAAGGACAGATTACACAGAAAGGGATAAGGTAAAGGGATAAGGTAAAGGGATAAGGTAAGGAAGCGTTTTACACAGAGCAACTTGTTCATGAGGTAGAAAAGCTTGATATGGTGGAAATAGCACAGGATGGGTTTACTACCGCTTTAAGGTGTTTAACCTTAAAAAATAGATCCTTTTTCAGTTAAAGCATGTTAAAATAAAATCCTCCCATTCCCTCTGTAACTTAACAATGTGTTTTTATATAGAAATTTTATGCCTATCTGTACCTATATCAGAGCAGCTCACGTGACTCCTCAGCTCTCTCCTCTTCCCCCTCCTCCCTGGCTGATGTCCTCGGCCCTCCCCGCTGAAGCTGTCACCTGGGCAGAGGAGAGAGCCGAGGAGTCATGTGTGAGCGCCAGGAGACGTTCTGCTATAGGTACAGATTGGCATATTTTTTTTATATAGCACAGGGACACATGTTAGAGGAGATGGGAGGTTTTTATAGTAGTGGCTTAACAACCATTTTAAGTTTGTTTTTTTTTTTTTCTCTGACGAGTCCAAATGGCCTTGGCAGAATAAATCAACCAAGTCCACGGAGAAGTGTACCCTTTTTTTTTTATTTTTGAAGTTTTGCCCCCACCTGTTCATCTCAAGGTGTACTGATCCGTGTAGAATATCCACATCACATGCATTCCTATAAAATAGGAAGTTTATCAATTGCCAGCTGTAAACTGGTAATCCTAAGCAAATTCATTGCTAGCACGCCACAGATCAAAGAAATAATGTACAAATGTTTATTCAGATCGTCACATCACTGCAATGAATTTTTCGGATCGTGCAGGGACCACTTTGGCATGTGATCCTGGATCACATAAATCCAGAATCCCCTCAAATTTCTCAAATTATGGACAGTTGAGTCCACGAGCTGGTCGTTCCGGGCTGTTTATTCCTATCCACCAGTCAGGTTTTCTCTAATCCCTCAGCTTGTCTCGTTGACCTCTGGGATGCTGTCAAGGGCTTACCTCAGCAAGGAGATGTCCCTTCAGTTCCATCTTCAAAAATAGTCTGAGATTTCTACTCAAACCTATTCACGGTGCCCAAGATGGAAGAACTATTACTGATTCTAGACCTCAAGGCACTCAATGCATCTGTTAAGGTCTAAAATTTCAAAAAGGAGTTCATCAATTCAGTGGTAGCATCATTAAATACATCAGGGAATTTCTGGGGTCTGTCAACTTCAAGGATGGGTGCTTTCATATCCTGATTTGTCCACCCCACAGTTATCCTAATTTTACAGTGCAGAACAAACTCTTTCAGTTTGTAGCCCTCCTTTTTGGCCTTTCTTCAGCCCTAGGGTTTTTACCAAAGTGCTAGCTCTGGTTAGTTTTACTGAAACGGTGGAATCTCCATTATGTAAACCTGGACGGCTTCCTAAATGCTGTGTCATCAGAGCTTTGGAGATCGACTAGATCTTGAACATCAAAAAGTCTTTGCTGACTCTTCTCTGCATCTGGAGTATCTGGTTCTGATGCTAGATAGAGGTCAAGCCATGTTTCTTCCAGAAATCTTTCGGAAGCGCCGAGTTCAAGTAAGCCTTTGCACATACCTGGGCATCGCTTCTTTTCAAGCGCTTCTATATGCCTAACATCACACATTCTTTACCAGGAGACTTGGTCCAAGTAGGGCAAAACCTCTTTGCAGCTGGGTGGGCGGATTAGAGTGGGATACCAACCAGTGTTGTAGAACTGCACATGCTCAAACCTCACTGGGGTCATCGCATCAGGGTTTACTTGCACAATGTATATGTCAATCAGGATGGAACAATTAGTCCAGCAGCGGCAAAGGAGATTTCCTGCATACTTTGTTGGCCAGAGAACAGTGTCCTGGCTCTATTTGCAGTCTACATTCTGGGGGTAGACAACCAGCTGACTATTAGTAATGCCAGTTCAACCTGCAGATTAAAGCACAAAAGTCTTCCTTAAAATGGTTTTTCCCTCGCTGTAAATTATTTTGGGTTATTTCTATTTGGCCCTATTGAATTGCTAACAAATTTGACCACTCCAGGAAGAGACCATTTCCTTGCACAGTCCCTTTCTCCCTTGCGTGTGTGTGTATGTATTTATTTTTTTCTGCAAATGGTTTACTTGGGAATGTTTTTATTTTATTGTGCTTATTTTATTGTGCTTAACATGTTAAGCTACAGAAAATGCTGGAGATTTAATACTACTTTAAGTTGGCATTTGACCAAGACCTAAGCTGTTTACTGGAGGACGGAAAGGTAACTTGCCTGGAACGCAAAAAGAAGGTTGCTCTTGGTTTATTTGAAAAGGTTTTAAAAAAGGACTTCTAGAGTGGTGATTTTAAAAACTACAGTTTGTCATGAAAAAACAAAAAAAAACAAATCTATAGGCTTAGTGTTGCTAAACCCACAACAGTAAAGTCTGTCTGTATATGCAGAATAGCATGTTCGCTATATTCACTGTGGAACTTTAAGGGGTTCCTCTGCATTGTGTGAAAAGGCTATTTGATGCTGTATGGGACAGATCCTTCCCCCTCCTGCAGGGTTTCTCTTGGCAAGGCCAGATAAGAGTGAGGGTAGTACTACTGCACATGCTCAGTAGTGGTCTCTAATGCTGGAGAGAATATTTCCTATTTGCGCTGAGATTTTCAGGTGACATATTAACATCACACATGTGGGTGTGTATACAGAGCCTTAACAGCCAAGTCCCTCCCTCCCTCCTCCATGCCCACTAACTAAAAAAACACACTGGGTGGGATGTCACATCTTGATGGATGATCCGCCTCCCATAACAGCATGAGGGCACAGGCTGTAGTGGAAATCTCCTTCTACCTGAGCACTTAGCACTTGGGTGGAACCTGCAGTTTATCATCTGACCGTGGTATACAGAACAGCCACAAAGGTATATAGTGGCAGTATTTTAATGTGAAAAGATGATTTATAAGCTGTGGGCACTGGCGGGATTAACTATTTATTTTCATAATACTGGATTTAGTAACACTTTAACAATGCTTTATATAAGGATTAACTTTACTTCAAGCCATGTGACTTAATTTTTCAAATCTCATTAAATTTAGCTGAAGCTAAATGATCGAATCATTTCAGCTAAGTCATTAAAGGGGTTGTAAAGGTTTGTTTGGTGTAAAAAAAAAAACTACTTCCTCTGTGCATGGGTTTTGCACAGTGGCCCTGATCTTCCTTTTCTGGGGTCCCTCAGCAGCGCTCCTGGCTCCTTTCTTTTTTTTTTTTCCTTCATATTTCTCTTCTTGAGGGCCCCCAAAGAGTCGCACTCCATGGGGGCACTCCTGTAGGCACGCTCCCGAGTCCTGCTGTGTTCATTGACACAGGCAGTAGGACTCGGCCCGCCCCCTGGCTCCCCTGTCACTGGATTTGATTAACAGCAGCGGGAGCCAATGGCTCCTGGTGGCTATCGTGTTTACCCAAGAATAAGCCCGGGTCTTATATTTTATTTTTTCAACAAAAGACCGAGTAGGGCTTATTTTCCGGGTAGGGCTTGACGTGCTGTCTTCTCTCTCCATCTCTCTTCCTGCCTGTCAGAAGTCACCAGTGGAACGGAGTTAAAAGTGCCTGTAAAATCATAAAATGCACTGCATTACAGCCCTATACAATATAAAGTGTGTACCGTACCTTCCTCTGTGCGCTTCCATGACCCGCCTGATCGGTCTTCCATGCTCCAAGCACTGCAGAGAGAGGGGGGCCCGAGATCCCCAGCTGGCAGGAGGAGAGCAGCGGTGGATCAGCTGAGTGTCACCACAATGAAGGTATTCACACATTCCTTTTCGGTGTTTTTACAACCGCTGGTCCATAGGAATGCATAGACCCTCCAATTAGGTCGACCTGAAAAACTGACAGGTGGACCTGACTGGAGCGCCCGTGTGAAAGGGCCCTCAATTTCAGTACATTGAACTTGTGACACCCCTGTGTTCCTATTTTCCCATTTGTATGTTGTCAGTGGTGGTCACTGTGTAGAGAGCATGCGGTAGACTTTTTAAATTATCAAATATTCCCATATGCAGTGTGGCCAAGCTAGGGAAAATGGGCAGTAACGTAACATGGAGTGAGTCTGCATATGTACCTCCCTGCTGCCGCTGGGATGTGGCCTCCTGTTCAGTCTGCTAACTTGTGATAAATGAAAACCAAAATAAATGAAACAGCTGCTGACTGTAATGTGTAAACACAACCTGTAATGAATCGGCACAGTTCCTGCATTGTCACAGGACAGTATCAGATCATCCTGTTCATTTCTTGAAGCAGGCAGGAAGTGGTTGCTCGGTAGATGAGAACCACTAGTCTATATGAAATCTCTCAAATGTGACACAGAAGTGAAAAACTAGTATTGCACAGAGCAGCCCCGATCGTCCTCTTCTGGGGTCCCCTGCTGTCTATCTTGGCCCGTCCTCTTCTGTGTCTGCCTCCATAGCAAACCGCTTACTATGAGGGCAGAGGTGTAAGCTTGCTACCCAGCCACACAGTGCGGCTCGGCCCTGTTGTACACTGAATTTGACTGAAAGCAGCATGAGCCAATGGCTCCCACTGTTCTCAGCAGAGCCTGTTAGACTAGGAAGAGAGACAGAAGGCCCGCAGCTGGGGATAGGATCGATACAGAAGTCGGGTAAATATTGGGGAGAGGAGGAACACACGGACGGTTTTTCTTCTCCCCTTTTTTTTTCCTTTAAAGATGAAGTGAACTTCCATCTTTGAATTTTGCCTATAGTAAGGCTTACCTATAGATAGTGTAAACATCTCCTAAATGTGCACCGTTTAGGATATATTCACTGTACATGCAGCCTGTGCCGTGATCGGGGCTCGTTGGAGTGACGCCATTGCAGCTTCCGCCAGTCACAGAGCTGGAGCCTGGGAACTCGGAAGTAAGACGAAAAGCATACTAGCACATTATGCCTTTGACTTGCAGGTAAAGAAAAATAAAATGTCCAGTAGTTTAGAACCGCTATAATGCACCTTATGCATTAAAGTGGTTATAAAGGTAGAAGTGTGTCACACAGGAAGTACTTTAGTTTTTTACCAGTGTCTGCAAGATGGATGGCACGGTTTGTTTGAGCTCTCTGAGCTCCAGGTCTCTAGTCCCACAAAATGGTTCCAAAATGAATCAAGGGATTGACCGATCAGATCCATTTTGACACAGGCTTTTATGCTTATATAAATGGTACCTGAGTCTCGCAAATAAGACTCGAGGTCCTGCAAAGTTTTGCCTGTAATGTGGCCTCCGGGCACTGGACCCTGCGGAGTGGAAATCCTGGACACTACAGTGCTAAGGCATTTCCTGCAGGGTGCTGTACAGGTCCAAGGGAGTGGACTCTAAACATGAAAATGGTACCCAGTCCTTGAAGGTCCAAGTTATAGGAACCCACCGTGAAGATTGGGCCCTTAGTTTCTAAGTGGCCCTGTTCCTGGACGGCTAAGTGAAACCCCTTTTATTTTATTATTGTAGGGTGTCCCAGTGATTATAACAATCAGTCAAGCTAGCTAAAAGCTGGACATCTGTATGTGGTGACCATATAGGGGACATCTGGGCTAGCTGTGGGTGTTTGCAAAGTGTACCTTTTTTTGCTTGCGTCTGGCTGTTTTTTTTACCTGTATGATGACGCACGAAGGTGCGCCACTTCGTCTTGGCGCACGTGCGTTCGCAAGAGCGCCACTGGGCTCAGCAGTTTGTTTGGCGGCCATGATGCACGCAACTTTACCGCATTTGCGCCGTAGCCTTTATCTGGGCGCACAAAGATTTGCATCGTATGCGAATACAGTCACACCCGTTCACCAGGACCATGCACAGAACGTTCCGACGCACACCCAGCTTATTTTAGGCTATTTAGGCCAAGCAGGTGGTCCTTCCAGAAGGCAGCTGTGGGACACAGCAGGCTCTGAACAGACACTTGCAGTGGTTCATTAAGTTGCTTAGCAGGATTGTTGCATAGGGGCTTGGGGAGCCCTATTAAAGGGTCTCCCTTCTGAGATGTGTTAATACTACACCCAGGTACTCCCTTTTTGTGGCTAGTAAATGTCTTCAAAAAAGAGGAGTTGGACTAACACTACAGGGAAGGGCACACCTTGCACCTATGTCATCAGTAGTTCTTGATGAATCTAGTCCTATCCCTAGTGTTGTATCCTCTAAAGGACCAGAGGCTTTCGGGCAATCTGAGCTACTGCGTCTATCTGGGATTGTGCCTACAGTAGAGCTTAATCGTCAATCGCTATCGCGATCTTGACTAAAGTTTCACAATTCTTTCTATGCAAAGAATTCTCTCTGCTCTTCTGAAGCCACAGCCCTCTAAAGAAAGGAAGAGAAAAACTGGGCAGTCTGCCAAGAATCAAAACATTTTTTTTATCAGTTGAACTTAAGTATAAAGGGTTAACTAGGGGGCAGTCGGGGGGTTAAAACCTTTCTAGGTAGTATATGATAGTCCCAGACACTATAAAACGCTGACGGCGAACCTAAATACTTACCTCCCTAACTAGCATCACCTGTGACACTAATACAGCGATCAAAAAAACGATTAGTGACACTGGCGATGGGGTGATCACGGGGTTAAACCTTTATTAGGGGGGTACCCTAGACCTAAAGGGGCCTACAACTAACTGCCCTACCACTTATAACGGTCACAAATGACACCAATGCAGTAATCAGTAAAAAAAAAAACACTGCTATTGGTGTCACTGTGACATGGGGTGCGATCGGAGGGTCAAAAGTGTGCCTAGAGTGTTCTACTGTTAGTGTAGTGTTGGTGCACGCACTTGGATGTCTTCTCTCTTCGCGCCGGAACGAAAAGACCGAGAGATGACAGCACTTCCTCTGCTGCTGTTTACATTACAGCAGCAGAGGAAGATTGTCATTCGTTGGGAGCAATCGCGAGGGGGTGGCCAGGAATGAGTGGCCTCCCCCTCAGCACGGATCGCTCCCCTAACGATGCCGACTCCCTCGGGTATCACGGGAGGCAAATCGCGTATCAGTTGCGTGATTTTGCCTGCCTGTGCCATTCTGCGCAGTATATCTGCGTTAGGCGGTCGGCAAGTGGTTAAACCTAAACCTTTTTCTGACATTTGTTGGTTTCATGTAAAAAAATTTTTTTTTTGCTAGAAAATTACTTAGAACCCCCAAACATTCTCTCTTTTATTTTTTAGTAGACACCCTAGAGCATAAAATGGTGGTTGTTGCAATATTTTATGTCACACTGTATTTGCGCAGCTGTCTTTCAAATGCAATTTAAAAAAAAAAACTGACCAGTAAAGTTAGCCCTGCTTTTTTTATTTTTTTTGTATAATGTGAAAGATTTTACATCTCGAATTGTGATCTTTTTATTCTAAGCAAAAAAAATCGTGATTCTCATTTTGGCCAGACTCGTGCAGCTCTAGCCTACAGTCAACACTGCTGCTTCACCCTTTATCACTAAGGATGAACTATCCTCAGCCCTAGCTGGGTTAGAGCACAGGATTGCTGTCACGATTGCCTCCATCCCGTAGGGTGGCAAGAGGTGTGACAGATCCCCCTCCCTGGAGCCTCCTAGTCTGGAGCAGGAATGGGTTGAGGATGGGAAAGAGCTTAAAGCTCAGGGTTCTGTGGATGGCCTGGTGGATGAGTCTGCTTCCGAGCAATCTGGACAAGAAGATATCCAGTTGGTGTCTGCCTCTCAGAGGATTTTGATCCTGACTCTTACCGAAATGGTTCATTCTGCCTTTAAGTTGCCTCTTGCAGAGGCTACTGAGCCTCCCGGAGGCCTCTTCAGGCTACACAGGCTTTCCCCTTACACCCTCTGTTGGAACAGGTGGTGTATGCTGATTGGGACCAACCTGACAGGATTTTTGTTCCTCCTAAGAGGTTTTCCCTTTTATAACCCATGAATGAAAAGTTTGTTAAGAAGTGGCGCATGCTAGCCGTAGATGCAGCAGTCTCTCTTCCTTAAAAGGGTTGTAAAGGTAAAAATGTTTTCACCTTAATGCATTCTATGCATTAATGTGAAAAAACTACTGACAATACCGCCCCCCCCCCCCCCCCCCCGTTTTTACTTACCTGACCCCTCGAAAGTCGGCTGCTCATTCCGACATCCATTCCGCTGCTCAGCCTGGCCGCTGATTGGCTACAGTGGATGGATTGGAAGCAGCGCAGCCATTGGCTCGCGCTGCTGTCAATCACATCCAATGACGCGGCGCGCTGGGGGGCGGGGCCGAGTGATACAGCGAGCGGCTATAGCTGCCGGCTGTATCACTGGAGCGCGCCCGCAACAACTAACCACCATGCAAGGGAGCTCGCATTGAGGTGGTTAGTTCTTGCGGGGAGGAGCTGAAACAGCCGCCGAGGGACCCCAGAAAAGCAGGTTCGGGGCCACTCTGTGCAGAACGAGCTGCACAGTGAAGGTAAGTATAACATGTTTGTTATTTTTAAAAAATAAAAAAATTACCTTTACAACCCCTTTAAACAAGAACTTGACTTGTCCGGTAGATAACACACAGGGCTTGAAAGACCCTGTTGACAAGAAATTGGAGCCATTATTAAAGGCATCCTTTTCTTTGGCCAGTTCAGCTTTTCAGCCAGCTATTGCAGTAATTGGTATCTGTCAGTCTGTAAAGAATCCGATCAGACGACCTGACAGGCCTAACCAGGAGGATGATCTGCCTGAAAATAAGGCAAATATTCCTCGAGCCCTGTGTTTTACTGTTGACGTCTTAAAGGATTCAATATAGCAGGTTTCTCATTTGGCTCTTGCCTGTACATATGCGCAGACTTTTGTGGCTTAAAATGGGGTTCCACTATCTCGGATAATTTTTTTTTTATTTTTTTTTGGAAAATTACAAAGATTAGGATCTATTAATATAGAACTCACTTGTTCCGTTTTTGAGGTTCAGTGCTGCCCATTTTCTCCTAATAAAGAAAGTTATAAATTCTGCTCGAGACGGTTGTCATCCTCTTCCGGGATACGGTGCTCGACCAGCATGCACCGCCCGTTCTATTTCCGATCTCGCGCATGCGCGGTACACTGACATTGGAGCGCCGTCAACAGCTCCGGTTGCCATCACAACGAGCGGCGTCGTAGGAAGTCCTGCCCCGTTGTGATGGCAACGCTGATAATGACGTCACTTGCAGGATAGAAACCTCGAACTCACGCCAGGCCGCCGCACTGACTCCTGGGAACAATGACACAAGCTCCCAGGAGCCAGTGCGGCTAATAGGAAGTGACGATTTAGCCGCAGTAAACACGCCCATAACTGCAGGATGGACTTCCTGGAAGACACAAAGATACTAACAGCAACAAAGGTACAGTAGAAAAAAAAGTGCCGTTTTGTCATTAGGACATTGCGGTAATGCTCTTCATCTATTGTTTTAAAAACGGGTGGAGATCCGCTTTAAGAACTGGTCAGCTGAGTTTCCTTGTAAGAAGTTATTGGCAGGTTTCCCCTTTCGTGGGGAATGTTTATTTGGTGATCATTTGGACAAATATATCCAAAAGATTTCCAGAGGAAAGAGTTCTCTACTACCTGTGAAGAAAAGCACCAGGCATCCCTCGTTTAAAACTTCAGGGACTGCTTCCTCAAATGTCTCAGCGCCAAGGCAGTTCTGCTGCCGACAGAGCACTATGGCCAGCACGGTTCTTGTACCCGAAAGGGGCACGAGTTTTTACTCAAACCTATTTACGGTTCAACAACCAAACATGGACACAAGACCCATTTTGGACCTAATATCCCTGAACCAGTATCTACTGATCCAGTGTCTTCGGGTGGAGTCTGTCCGTTCAATAGTAGCCTCACTCCAGATGGGACTTTCTAGCCTCCATCGATATAAAGGACGTGTATTTAAACGTACCTAGGTATCTTTCAGCCTCATCAGAGGTTCCTGCGATTTGCAGTAGAGGAACGTCATTTTCAGTTTGTGGCTCTACCCTCCGAGCTTGCTACAGCTCCCTGGGTATTCACAAAGGTCCTAGCACCAGTACTGGGTCTTTTAAGGGCCCAGGGGATCCTGGTACTCGGTTATCTGGACGACCTCCTGCTCAGAGATCACTCACTACAGGCTGTAGAACAGAGCATAAAATGCACAGTGCAGTATTTGGAAAGCTTAGGCTGGATCATAAATACCGAAAAGTTACTTTAAGCTGGTCTCAAGGTTGAAGTATTTTTAGGTTTGATCCTAGATACGGTCCACGCAAGAGTATTCTTGCCACCTGCAAGAATCAGGTGCGTCAGATAAGAGACACAAGACAACCCTCCATTCGGCTCTGTATGAGTCTTCTAGGAAGGATGGTATCCTCCTTCGAGGCGGTGCCCTATGCCCAGTTCCATTCCAGGCCTCTACAACAAGACATCTTGTTGGCTTGGAACAGGAGAGGGCAAGCCCTGGATTATCCAATGTTCTTATCTCCTCTGGCACGCTTAAGCCTAAACTAGTGGTTGCAGGATCAGAACCTGCGAAGATCCTTCCTTCCGGTAACTTGGAGAGTACTGACTACAGATGCTAGTCTCTCAGGCTGGGGAGCGACCCTAGAAGGGCTCAAAGCTCAGGGGAAATGGTCAAGGACAGAACAGATCCTGCCCATCAATGTCCTGGAATTACGGGAAGTACGTCTAGCTCTACGGTCCTGGGCGGCAGAGCTTCAGGACTGCCCTATCGGGCTTCAGTCCGACAATGCTACTGCAGTGGCCTATATAAACCACCAAGGTGGTACCATGAGTCGTTCAGCTCTGAAGGTGAACCACATACTAGCCTGGGCAGAGGGACATGTGCCAATTCTATCACCAGTCCATATCCTGGGAGTAGATAACTGGAAGGCAGTTTATCTCAGCCGCCAGCAGATCTACCCAGGGGAATGGTCCCTTCACCCAGGTGTGTTCCAGGAAATTTGCCAATGTTGGATGGCCAGAGGTCGACCTACTGGCATCCAGGTTTAACAAGCTACAGCACTTTGTGTCACGAACAAGAGATCCTCTGGCAATTGGAGCAGATGCTCTGGTAGTTCCATGGAGCCAGTACTCCCTGGTTTGTGCTTTCCCTCCAATCCCTCTCCTTCCATATTTGTTGCGCAGGATTCGGAGAGAGCGTTCCAGTCATTCTGGTGGCACCAGCCTGGCCCAGAAGGCCCTGGTTCCTGGAGATTGTGAGACTGACAATAGACAGGCCATGGACTCTTCCACGTCGCCCCGCTCTACTGGCTCAAGGTCCTGTATTCCACACCAATTTACAGTCTCTAAATTTGACGGCATGGCTATTGAAGCCAGGGTGTTAAAGGACCGTGGCATCTAGGGACCAGTGGTGTCTAAACTAGTGAATACTAGGAAGATCTATCATAAGGTCTGGAAGACTCGTATTGCTTGGTGTTAAGCCAAAAAATGGCTTCCTCGGAAATATGTGATTGGGAGAATTCTCTTTTCTACAGTCAGCTGTGGAAATCAAGTTGGCTTTGAGTACAATCAGGAAGTCAAGTTTCGGCCCTATCTGTGTACTCCCAAAGCCCTTTAGCCTCCCATTCACTGATCCGAAATCTTTATGCAGGGGGCAACTCGCTTGTTCCCCCCCCACCCCCCACCCCCAACTAGGTCACTTATGTGTCCTTGGGACATGAACTTGGTGCTGTCTGTGTTAAAGAAACAACCATTTGAGCCTATCAAGGAAATTCTATCAGACTTGCTGTAACGCAAGCTAGCCTTCCTGATGGCCATCACCTCGCCTAGAAGGGTGTCGGAGTTGGCAGCCCTTTCGTGCAGGGAACCATACTTGATCCTTTACCACAACAGGGTCGTGTTTCGAGCTGTTCCATCCTTTTTGCCAAAAGTGGTGTCGGCCTTTCATTTAAATCGGGACATTATTTTGCCTTTTTTCTCTCAGCCACGTTTGGCAGAAGAGATGACTGCATTCTTTGGACATTGTCCTGCAGTCAAGGTTTTATTTGTCTAGTTCTGCGGAGATCCGAGGATCAGACTCCTTTTTTTGTTTTACCAAAAGGACCAAAGAAGGGGCAGGCAGCTTCCATTGCCAATTGGTCATTCAGGCCTATGGTCCGAAACATAAAGCTCCTCCCTTTAGGGTGAGCGCTCATTCTACCACAGGTATAGGAACCCCCTGGGTTTTTAGCCATCAGGTATATATGGCTCAGATTTGTAAGGCTGCTACCTGGTCTTCAGTGTAAACGTTTTGTTAACCTAATCAAGTGGATGTTCGAGCATTCGGCTTTCGGCCGCAGTGTACTGCGTGCTGCCTTTTATATGGTCTGATGGCTATTGTCTGGCAGGGTGTCTCCCTCCCCTCAAGGATATTGCTCTGGGACGTCTCAGCAGGTAATGAATATAAGCCGAACTCTGTGTCCCATGATGTATGAAAAAGAAAATGGGATTTTTTTTTTGTCATGCTTTCCTTTAAAATCCTTTTCTTTGAGTACATCATGGGACACAGAGGTCCCTCCCCTCTTTTTGAGGATTCAGTGCTTGCTACAAACTGAAGTATTTCCTGTATGGGAGGGGTTATATAGAGGATCACTTTCTGTCTAAAAACCTTTTGGTCTACCAGTGTCCATTCTCCTGGAGATGAAGTATAACCCAGCAGGTAATGAATATTAGCCAAACGCTGTGTCCCATGATGTACTCAATGATTTTACAGGTAAGTATGACGAAAAAATCCTATTTGTGGGAAAAAAAGAACCTATTTTATTTGGGTACATCATCGCACGACCATGCAATTATCAAAGTAACGCAGTGCCATATCGCAAAAAATGGCCTGGTCAGGAAGGGGGTAAAACTTTCCGGGGCTAAAAAACCTTTAGACTTCAAAAAACATTTTAACCTCATCTGAATTGTTCTTGACTATACATCTTCATATTGTACATGAGGAGCCTAGGCACAGCTGTGTAGTAAATTGGATGAGTCAGACCAGACATGAGATTTTTTTGCACACTGTTTACACTGTATTGTTTGTGTGTACAATATCTCACAAGTGAGTACACCCCTTAGAGCCCTTTCACACTGGGGCGGTTTGCAGGAGCTATTGCGCTAATAATAGCGCCTGCAAACCGACCCGAAAGTGCCGCTGCTTGCATTCCAGTGTGAAAGCCCCGAGGGCTTTCACACTGGAGCGATGCGCTGGCAGGACGGTAATAAAAGTCCTGCCAGCAGCATCTTCGGAGCGGTGAAGGAGCGGTGTGTATACCACTCCTTTACCGCTCCTGCCCATTGAAATCAGTGGGACGGCGCGGCTATACCGCCGGCAAAGCACCTCTGTAGAGGCGCTTTGCGGTGGTATTTAACACTTTCTTGGCCGCTAGCGGGGGGTAAAACCGCCCCGCTAGCGGCCACATACCGACGGTAAAACGCCGCTAATAATAGCGGCGTTTTACCGCTGACGCCGCCCCAGTGTGAAAGGGCTCTTACATTTTTGTAAATATTTTACTAGATCTCTTCATGTGACAAAACTGAAGAAATTACACTTTTTTTAAAATGTAAAGTAGTGAGCGAGCGTACAGCTTGTATAACAGTGTAAATTTGCTGTCCCCTCAAAATAACTCGCCATTAATGTCTAAACCGCTGGCAACAAAAGTGAGTACACCCCTAAGGGAAAATGTCCAAATTGGACCCAAAGTGTAAATATTTTGTGTGGCCACCATTATTTTCCAGCACTGCCTTAACCCTCTTGGGCATGGAGTTCACCAGAGCTTCACAGGTTGCCACTGGAGTCGTCTTCCATGACAACATCACAGAGCTAGTGGATGTTGGAGACCTTGCACTCCTCCACCTCCCGTTTGAGCATGCCCCACAGATGCTCAATAGGGTTTAGGTCTGGAGACATGCTTGGCCAGTTCATCACCTTTACCCTCAGCTTCTTTAGCAAGGCAGTGGTTGTCTTTGGGGTGGTTATGTTGAAATACTGCCATGCAGCCTAGTCTCCGAAGTGAGGGGATCATGCTAGGCTTCAGTATGTCACAGTACATGTTGGCATTCATGGTTCCCTCGATGAACTATAGCTCCCCATTGCCAGCAGCACTTGTGTAGCCCCAGGCCATGACACTCCCACCACCATGCTTGACTGTAGGCAAGACGCACTTGTCTTTGTACTCCTCACTTGGTTTCCACCACACACGCTTGACACCATCTGAACCAAATAAGTCCATCTTGGTCTCATCAGACCACAGGACATGGTTCTAGTAATCCATGTCCTTAGTCTGCTTGTTTTCAGAAAACTGTTTGCGGGCTTTCTTGTGCATCATCCTTAGAGGCTACAACAACCATGCAGACCAGTTTGATGCAGTCTATGGTCTGAGTACTGACAGGCTGACCCCCCACCCCTTCAACTTCTGCAGCAATGCTGGCAGCACTCCTAAATTTATTTCCCAAAGGCAACCACTGGAGGGGACGCTGAGCACGTGCACTCAACTTCTTTGGTCGACCATGGCGAGGCCAGTTCTGAGTGGAATCTGTCCTGTTAAACCGCTGTATGGTCTTGGCCACCGTGCTGCAGCTCAGTTTTAGGGTCTTGGCAATCTTCTTATAGCCTAGGCCAGTGATGTCGAACCTTGGCACCCCTGATGTTTTGGAACTACATTTCTCATGATGCTCATGCACTCTGCAGTGTAGTTGAGCATCATGGGAAATGTAGTTCCAAAACCTCTGGAGTGCCAAGGTTCGCCATCACTGGGCCATCGTTATGTAAAGCAACAATTCTTTTTTTCAGATCCTCCGAGAGCTCTTTGCCATGAGATGCCATGTTGAACTTCCAGTGACCAGTATGAGAGAGCGATAACACCAAATTTAACACACCTGCTCCCCATTCACACCTGATGCCTTGTAACACTAACGAGTCACATGACATCGGACAGGGAAAATGGCTAATTGGGTCCAATTTGGACATTTTCATTTAGGGGTGTACTCACTTTTGTTACCAGTGGGTTAGACATTAATGGCCGTGTGTTATACAAGCTGTACACTCACTACTTTACTATGTAGCAAAGTGTCATTTCTTCAGTGTTATCACATGAAAAGATAAATAATAAATAAAATGATAATAAATGATAAATAAAATGTTTACAAAAATGTGAGGGGTGTATTCACTTTTGTGAGGTACTGTATGTGTGTGTAGATAGACTATCTCTTACACAAGCCCAACTCAAGAAAATATGGGGGGGGGGGTGACTTTACCCTTGCAGTGGAGCCGCCGTGCTGCCAAAGGGTTAAATGCTCGTTATGTCTGGGGGGGGTTCAGGAATATTTTCCCTATCCTATGCTTTGGCACTGCCCTCTTATCCCTGAATCTCCAGTCTGGGGGCAATCCCTCCAATGTCAATGCATACAATGAAGGGCTATTACCCTGCATTGTATGTGGTATGGCAAGCAGGCAGCCACAGCTGCGAGTGGCTTGGAGAGGAGGCTATGGGAAATGGCATCCCTAGACAAAAAGCATTCAATCTTAAAGTGCAAAAGAGGGTCCACTGCAAGGGTAGATTTATTTATTTTTTTCCCCCACTCTTGGGCTTCAGCCTTTAAATGTGGACTACAGTGCTAATTTTGTAAGACCATAAATATGCAAATGAACTTTCTTACAATTGTCTAATGTGCCCACATGTTAATATTTTATCCAATAAAAGGATCATGCACTTTGCCTCAAGAGTGTTTGGTAGATGAATATTGTTTTAGACCCCTTTCACACCAAGGCGTTTTTGCAGCATTTTGGCGCTAAAAATAATGCTATTAAAACGCTCCCCATGCATCTCAACGGACCCTTTCACACTGAGGCGTTGCGCTGGCGGGGCCATGAGAGAAGTCCTGCAAGCAGCAGCTTTTGGGCGTTGAAAAAAAGCACTCAAAAAAGCCCCTCTCCATTGAAATGAATTAAAAACGCTGTAAAAACACCTGAATAGCGCCTATAATCCACCCTGAGCTGTAGAAAATTCACATGATCTCACAAAAAGGTAAACATGCAGGCAGAAAAGAGAGCATCTACAACAACAGGACTGAACAAGGTCAGAATTATTAAACAGACCATCAAAGTGCCAAAAAAACTAAATTAAAGTGCCAAAAAAAAAGAATTTATCCCAGAAAAATGAAGATTTGAAGTAAAACAAGACACTGCTTGTTTTACATGATATCACAAAGGATAAACATGCAAGCAGAAAGATGGCATCAATACACATGCTTGAAAAACACTGTTAAAAGGCCTGCAGCGTTGCGTTAATTTTAAATCTAAAAACGCGGTAATAACGCTAAGGCGTTTTAGGGCGTTTTTGAAGCGCCTTGGTGTGAAAGGGGTCTTATAGTTGTTTTTATTGCCCCCGAACCTGTTAGTCAAACATACGGCACTACAGGAAAATAGTTCCCTCCCCCAATGTGTAAATATTCGTTTCACTTGGACATGTGGTGTGTTTTTTTTTTCTTTCTATGGAAGTTGATTCCTGAGTGGTGAAACAATGGGTATTACTGTATTGCAGCCACATAGGAGTGTGTTAATTATACAAATTGTATCTCTGTGCACGAATTGTCACTTATTTATTTTTTTTGCAATTTCTTTTTTCCTTTCTATTGGTTGAACTGGATGGACTTGGTTTTTTTTTTGGTTTTTTTCACCAGAATAACTGTGGAACTATGAATCATTCATTCCTGTTCACAATCAATCCTGACTTAAATGTTAAACTGAGTAAACATGGCCTATTTTAGGTAGTTACAAAGATTCCATTACAAGCTATGTCCCTATATTTCCAATGACATTTGTATACAAGAACTTTCTTTAAAAATTTTAGTGATTTTTATTTTATCTTTTTTTTTCCCCCTTAACACAATTATCTGATATCGGGTGAAATTTTTTTTTTTTTTTTTACACACTTTTATTGTCATCTTTAATAAAACTTCACGATTAATAGTTCCTGATGCAGCCAGGTTTTAAAGTAAACATAAATGTATTTATTTTTTAAATACGGTGCTCACCCAGCTACTAGTATGGCTTACGAAGATCGTTTTTATTGTTCTGACTGTTTCTTTTTTTATTTAAGTAAAGTGAACTTTTATCCTTTTTTTTTTTTTTTTTTTTTTTTTTTTTTTTTTTGAACTGTTTAATCTTCAGCAAGAGAGCGGAATGTTCAAATCTGAAACTTTCTCTAACATGTATTTATTTTATTTGTAGGACTCAATAAGCGTAAAGCCAGCTATTCGATTCCAAGGCAGCCAAGGGGTAGGTTAAGTTTGAATGAATAACTTATTTAATAGAACTGAGGCGATTTATACATTATTTGATTGTTGTGGTCTGATTTTTACTATTTGGTTGTGGGATTTCACATACCCTTAGCAGGTCCTGTGTTTCAAGGCGTAAAATCCCCCGATTTTTCTGGCACCTCCGAATCTGCATGTTCTGCACACATCCGCCACTGCAAGTGAATAGCTGTATGTGCCTGATGGCTCAGATTCATCAGCTTTCACCTGAGCAAGGCCATGTGCAGCTTTGCGGTTGCTTCAGCGGCTGCACATGCAGCTGCCCAGGTGCCAGAAAGAGCCCCTTAGCACACAGGAGCTGCTAGTCCAACATACACTAGAACACATGTCAAACACAAAGCCCGAAGGCTGAATCCAGCCCACCAGGCTTTGTCATATGGCCCTTGCACTTAGTTTTACTGGCAGAACTCCATTCCTCCACGTTCGGATCTTGCCCACTGCTCCCGCTCCCCTCTTCCACTTGTAAACACAGAAGCCTTATGTGTTAACGAAGGGACAACTTTGCTCTCAGTGGCTCCCAGATGTAACAGACCCCTGCATAAACTCATGGTGGGGCATGGCAGGGACAGATCCTTGGAGAGAGAACGATCTCCTTGCGAGGCAGTGCTGCCTACACAGGTAGTTGCTAGAGCCAGGCCAAATGTAGAGATGCAATGAAACTTTGGGGTTGCATACTGTGTATAAAGCACCTCTAAATTCTGCACCCTGTGCGTAGCGCACTCTTGCAACATTTGGCAACTGCATATACTGCTGATGCGGCCCGTGATGAAATTGAGTTTGACACCCCTGCCACTAGAAGATGCTTTGACCATTAAATCGCAGCTGCAAAATAAAAATAAGTTTCAACCAGAGCTGTACAGAAAATGTATTAAATGTGCTAAGGAATATATTTAATGAAAACCATGTTCAAAACATATTATGTTCAAAGCATATATTCTGTTTTGCGATTTAACTATCAGACTGGAAAATTTTTAATGTAAATTTGATGAAGGGTACAGTTACATTAGTAACATCAATAGCGCATGATGGCACATGATGAAATGAAAAAAATATATGGTATAAGTAGTAGAGTCTCTCTCTCTCTCTCTCTCTCTCTCTCTCTCTCTCTCTCTCTCTCTCTCTCTCTCTCTCTCTCTCTCTCTCTCTCTCTCTCTCTCTCTCTCTCTCTCTCTCTCTCTCTCTCTCTCTCTCTCTCTCTCTCTCTCTCTCTCTCTCTCTCTCTCTCTCTCTCTCTCTCTCTCTCTCTTCTCTCTCTCATATCGCTGTTCAATGTTTTTGTTTGACCTTCCTCCCCTTTTTTTTTTTCCCACCTCATCACAGCAAATAACAATTCCTCGGCCTGAGTGTCCAACAGAAGTGCGGACGTTCACGTTCTATCTGTCAAATGTAGGCAGGGATAGCCCTCAGGGGAGCTTTGACTGCATTCAGCAATACACTCAAAGGTGAGCTATAGCCAAACTACATTAACTTTTTTTTTAATTTTGTTGTGTATTTTCTGATTTCGTAACCTTTTTTTTTTTTTTACAAAATAGTTTTTTTTTATTTGTTTGATAGAAAGTAGTTTACAGCTTCAGATAGTACAAATGCATCCATAAACAAATCTCTTTTACAAAATATAAAAGAAAGTACAATAGCCCAACGGGGGCCAACTGTTATAGTTATACATCATATTTACCAAATTCCTCAACGGAGGAATGAAGTATACCACTGGTCACATAAGGGTAATGAGTGTGGACCTCGTAGGGCACCACAACCTAAAATCACAATGCTATATACAGCAGGGATATTTCCATGAACACAACATCCACACCATACATGCACCCATCTTTACTCATTCACACAAAAAGGCAAACCTTGTCCCACCACACCGTCCCTCCAGGTACACAAACGACAAAAAAAAAAAAAGAAAACCCATCAAGGGAAGGCCGGATATAGTTATTGTTGTGAGAGCGGAGTGTCCTTCCAAAAGGAGTCTGCTATATCAAGCCAGGGCTGCCAGATCTTAGCAAATTTTTTTGGGCAGGCCCTACCCTTATAAACCAGTTTAAAAATTGGTATAACTTTATTCATCATACGATACAAAACTTGAATATCTGGGGCAGTTGCATTCTTCCATTGCATCAAAATTAATTTTCTGACATAAAACAGTATTATACGGACAAGAGTTCGAGTATGAGTCCTGTGTGTGAAATCATTCAGCACACCCAATAGTCCAACCTCCGGGGTGCAGGGCACCTTTATTTGTAGTGTGTTTTCAAAAAAGGAAAATAAGTCACTCCAAAAGGTGGACATAACAGGGCAGGACCAAAACATATGCATGTATCCAGCTTCTGAGAAGCCACACCTAACACAGGAGGCTGCAGAGTCATATTCCATACGGGCCAGCCTAGCAGGAGTGTAATGCATCTGATGTATAAATTTATATTGTACATATTGGTCATTTGATCCAATAAGGTCCAGAAAGCACACCTCTGAGGCCTCCTCCCACCCCTCCTCCGACAACCCGGGAATTTCCTTTTCCCATTTTCCGCTGAGCAATCTGAAAGGGTTTAAAGCCTGCCACCTGAAGGCGAGAATATATAGTAGTAACAATTTTCCCAATATCGTGATATGACAATAGCACCTCTAGAGGTGATTCAGTGAGCTCCAGGGACAAACCAGAAAATTGTGCCCTGATGGCATGGCGCAGTGAAAGATACCTAAAATAAAACCTGTTTGTTACACCACACTTAGCCCTCAGATCCGCAAATGAGAAAAAAGAGTCGTTTGAGTAGATCTGAGAGACGTGGGTAATACCAAGTCTTATCCACCACTCAGAATCTGGATGGCCCAGGAGCTCTGGAAAGTTAGGATTATGCCATAGAGAAGCATTGGGGGACACCCCTATCTGGTTAATGATTACTTTATTACCCTCATGCCAGGCCAGCCAGCCTACCTCAATCGGCGAGCCCCTAGAACAATGTCGAGGCATGGACCTGTGTAATGTGTCCACTAGTGAGGCCCTGGGGCCGTTAAGAGCGTTCAATAGAGCGGTGGAGCAGGAAGAGGAGGCCTCCAGAAACCAGTAATAGATATAAGCCAGCTGTGATGCTATAAAATAGTGCCTTAAATTAGGGCAGGCCAAACCTCCATCCAGTTTAGCGGCCTGGAGTGAGGCCCTAGCGATTCTCGGGTTCAAGCTCTGCCAAAGGAAGGAGGATACGAGTGAGTCAATTTTGACAAAAAGTTTCTTAAATAAAAATATTGGGGAAGCCCGAAATACATAGAGAAATTTAGGTAAAAATATCATTTTGAAAATATTCACGCGTCCAATCAAATTTAGTGGCAATGAGGTCCAGGAGCGTAACCTGGTCTCCATTTGAGTTGTTATGATCGGGGTGATATTAAGGGTCTGGAAACTAGATAGATTATTGTGAATGTGTATTCCTAGATATTTAAATGTATGATGTATAGTCAGCTTGGACTGGGCTAGGTAAGCATAATCCCTATCAGGGCCTATGGGGAATGCCACAGACTTTTCCCAGCCAACTCTCAGTCCGGAAGCCCTCCCAAACTCGTCCACAACCTCCATCAAAGAGACAAAGGCCTGTTCTGAGCCGTCTAAGTAAATCAAGGCGTCATCCGCATATAGAGAGATCCTCTCAGACAGTTCGCCATAGCAGATGCCCCCCACTGTCTCCGTTTGACACACTGCCAGAGCAAGTGGCTCGATGGCTAGTGCGAACAAAAGTGGAGAAAGCGGACAGCCCTGCCTGGTTCCCCTCTGCAAACTAAACATATCCGATATATCTTTGTTGGTACATATTCTTGCCCTGGGGTTAGTATAAAGCAACCTGACCCATTTAATAAATTGGACGCTGAAACCCATACGATGCATAGTTTCCCAAAGGAAGGACCAGCTAACCGTATCAAATGCTTTCATCACGTCAAGTGATAGTACCAGTCCGCTTCTTCTGTCTGTGGAAGCCCTGTGAATATGTATATAAAGGCGACGAATGTTGTCATATGTACTCTTACCAGGCATAAACCCTGTATGGTCCCTGTGAATAAGGTGAAGAATGACCTTTTGTAATCTCAAGGCTAGGACCTTCGCTAGTACTTTAACATCGCTGTTTAGTAGCGAGATTGGACGGTATGACCCACACAGCAGTTTGTTTTTGTCAGGCTTGGGTAGCACAACAATGAGGGCTTCATTCATGGAGGGGGGAAGTTCTCCCTCCTCCATTGCCCGATTAAAGAGAGATTAAAAGTTTCTGTGCCAATTCCACAGCATAGGTTTTGTACCATTCTGCAGGCAAACCGCCCAACCCAGGGGTTTTATTGGGGGGTAAAGAGCAAATAGCCTCAGTGATCTCTTCGATTGTCAAGGGAGTGTCTAAGATGTAGCTGTGGGAGTCGTCCAATACAGGAAATTGAAGGGAGTCAAAAAACCCCAATGTCTCCAATTCATCGGGGGGGTGGGGGGCTTCATACAGGGTCTCATAGAAGGACTTGAACGTCCGATTTATGGTCAATGGGTCTGAGGTGATTGAGCCGTCAGGCAATTGAATCTGTGATATGGTCCTGTCAATGTATTCTGTGCGAGAAAGAAATGCTAACATTTTACTATTCTTCCCACTATATTCATGTAGTCTGGCAGCCAGATATAACTGCTGAGTCCGCGTTGCGTCCACCCTATGAAGATCCAGGGCCCTGTGCGTCCCCACCAAGACTCCATGAGAATCCGGGGTGGGGAGCGCAGAGTACTGGGCCCTAGCAGCCTCCAGAGAGGACTCCAAGGCCATAAGAGCAGCACGGGAGGACCTCCTATGTTTAGCAATGTTTGAGATATATGAGCCCCGTACAGACGCCTTAAAGGCGTCCCATGTGGGGCCAAAAGAAGCTGATCCAGCATTGTCCCCCCAATATAGGGACATGTCCTGCCGGACCGGCTCTTTAAATTCAGGGATGGAGACCCAGAGGGGACTGAGCCTCCACAACCGAAAAAAGGGTCTGTGACCGAGTATGTATTCAACACACAGGGCGGAGTGGTCAGAAATTGTCTGAGATATATAGTATATTGTCCGGGTATATGAGGTCAGGTCAGAAGTCCCAAGGGCGTAGTCCAGCCTGGAAAGAGTACGATAAGACCGGGACTGACAAGAGTATTCCCTAGCCAATGGGTTTTGTTGTCGCCATAGGTCAATGTATCCAAAGGAAGCACACCACTGACAAAACAGCTTAGATTCATATGGGTTTCAGTCTATCCAAATTAGGGTCCATAACAGAGTTAAAATCCCCTACAATAAGGGTGGCTAATGTAGGCAGATCCAAGAGCCTTGTGCACAGATCTGTAAAGAGTGCAGCCGTGACAGGAGGGGGAGCATACACAACCACCAGAAGTAATGGGGTGGCATGTATCTTACATTGGAGGAAAATATACCGCCCATTAGGGTCTAAAATCACTCTATCACATGAAAAGGGGAGGCCCTTCCTTATGAGGACGGACACACCCCTGGCGTAATTAGAAAATGTGGAATGATATCCATGCATGACCCAGTGTTTTTTTAAAGCAAGCACCTTAGACCCCATAAGGTGTGTCTCCTGCAGGCACAGTATATGAGGCTTATGAGCCTTGAGAAATTCAAACAGGGAAGCCCTTTTAAATTTGGAATTTAAACCCCGGACATTCCAGGAGATACATTTGACTAAAGACATCTGAAGTTAGTGAAAATCAGCAGATCAAGGTTATCGTCGCGGCTGCAATCCCAGAGGGAGGACAAGGCAGGACAAAAATCACACACACACTTACACACCACAATCATCCATTCACACAACATTCCTGTGATCAATAACAACACAGTGAAAACTGACAGTAGCACATAGTTAACCCCTGCCTTACCCCAAAAAGAAAAAACAGGAGCAGGCTTAGATCCCAAACTGCTAGTACATACTAGAAGCATGGCCAATACAGGCACATCAGCAAACAAAACTTAAAGAAAATCAGATGTCAACCAAATATGCATACAATTAGCAGCATAGATCCCAGATTGAGATCTTGTCCTCATGTGAAAACAGGTATCTTGAATCACCTGCCACAGATAAAGGCACACAGGCCGGGGAAAAAGAAAAGGGAAGGAGAAATTTAACAAATTTCCAGGAGAGTAACCAGTTCAGGTGTCCAGGGCCCGGCCAGACATTCGACCCGGTTGATGCAAGGACTCAAACCAGGAAAGAGCATTTGCAGGGGTTTGAAAAAAATGCACCTGGCCCTGGTGCACGACTCGCAGCGTGGCAGGAAACGGCATAGAATATTGGATGGTCTTCTCCCTCAATTTCAGCTTAATGTGTTGGTACTTGGCTCTTGAGGCACGGACCGCTGGGGATTAATCAGGAAACAATGACACAGATGCGTTGTTCATCTTTAGGCTCCCTATCATGATAATTGAGGAGACGGATTACCATAGTGCGTGGAGGGTTGCCTGCAGGAAGCGGCCTGCCAGGGACTCTATGTGCACGCTCCAGGACAAAACATGGGGAAAGGCAGTCTTTACCAAATTCTTGGGTAAACCAACTTTCCAGGAAGGAGACCGGATCAGCGCCCTCAACCCGCTCGGGGAGGCCCACTAGATGCAGGTTGTTTCTGCGCAGACGGTTCTCCAAATTGTCGACCTTGTCCTCCAGAGAGAGGATTTTAGTGCCATGCGTTTTTTGAGTAGCTTGGACCGGGCCGACAGCATCCTCCAAATCGCTAATACGGCGTTCAGTCTCAGAAACCCAGGCCCTCATTTTATGCATGTCCTGGCGCATAATTGTTATGTCCAGTTTAAGTTCCTCCACTTTCCCCATGATATCAGAGTGATTTACCTTGATCAGTTTGAGGACATCCAGCAGGGTGGGTTCCGGTTCTGGACCATCCTCAAGGCCATCATCACTGTGGGGAGGGATGACCGATAGCGCCGGGGGAGCTGAGGTCCCTGGAGAAGGTGGTAGCAAAGGATCTGGCTCCTCATCATAAAGATCCGGCGTGGATGCCAGGGACGAGTGTGGGATGGTGGAGCAGCGGCCATCTTGGCCAGAACGTGTGGTAATACTCATCCTTGCCGGGGGCTGTTTCCTTCGTTTTCCCATCCACCAGAATCCCCCACGAATGTTACAAAGTCTTCCCCAAGCGTACAGGAGAAATTTCAGCCAAATTTGTGTGGCAGGTGAGCAGGATTACACAGGATTGTGCAGAGGGATCAGAGAGCTGCTGAGAAAGTTGTCTGCTCACATGCTGCGTCAGGCCACGCCTCCTGATTTCGTAACCTTAGGTGTCTGCACATACATGCCAATCTTTAATTGTCCGGTACAATAAAATTTGCTATACAAAAGCCAACCTTTATTCTTCAAGTGCTGGCACACACCTCTCGTCTAGTTATAGGCAGAAGGGAAGGGGTGCAGGTTAGAAACCCCTTAAGCTAGCCAGAGAAGATTCATTTTTCTTCAGCTATTGGGCTACACACAAAATAAAAAAACTGGTTCATCCGTCCGCACAACTGTAGTGGACGGAGGAATCCTGTCTCATTTGAGTGCAGTGATCTTATCACTCTACCTCCTACGCTTTTTGTTTTTGAGGGGCAAGGAGGGATGATCTAGGGGATGTCTGCTGTGGTATTTTTTGTTTTAGGCATTTGGCCCATCCCTAAGTTGAACTAGAAACATGTAATGTAGAGCCTGTAATATTTAAGGTGGTAGTAAACCGACAGAAAAAGAAAATGGGTCCCCCTGCAGGTTTATGTCATAATGTACTAGTATGCACCGCATACTGCCATATTGTGATAGACTTACCTGTACACAGAGCCCTCCAGCAAAGCACTGTCACAGCTCCCTGACACTGCCATCTTCATCTGTTTTTTTCTGGGTTCGCGGGCTCCAGCTGTATGAGTGGCTGGAGCCGTGATGACATCACTCCAATGCATGCGCGCGAGTCTTCAGCTCATACACAGAGCTCTGAAGGTCTGGCACGGTATGACTTCCCTTCAGAGCGTATGCGCCAGTGATGTCACCAGCTGCATGTTGTGTGAAGATCTCCTAAACAGTGTAAGTTTAGGAGATATTTACTGTACCTACAGGGAAGCCTTATTATAGGCTTCCCTGTAGGTACAAGTCCAAAAGTGGAGTTAACCTCCACTTTTACTGACAGGCTCCTGGGCTTAACTTCTAAGCAAAGGCTGCATAGAGAAATGTGCGTGTAATGCATGCTTATTAACAACCTGCAGGAGTCCAAATTCTAAATGCACTAGTTACGCCCTTCAGGCTAATATGTTTGCATTCTCTATTTTTGGTGTCAGCAACTTTAAAGTGCTTGTAAAGGCTGTTTAAAAACCTGTGTGCCAGCCCTCCTAATACTTACCTGTGCCCTATCTCAATCCAGCGATGTGCAATAGAGCCTCAGCTGTCCCGAGACTCCCTGAGACAGTCAGTAAGCCAATGGGGGGGGGGGGGCAGGGCACGGGGCGAAGCCATGTCTGTGTCTTCTAGACACACAGAGATGGGCTCAAGAATGGGCACACACCAGTGCCCCCATAGCAATCGGCTTGCTATTGGGGGCACTGGTAAAGAGGGAGAAGCCAGGGGCGCTGGCATGGGACCCGAGAAGATGATCGGGGCTGATCTGTGCCAAACCATGGCACAGAGCAAGTACAGTGGGGGAAACTGTTTGATCCTGTGCAGATTTTGTAAGTTTGTCCACTTGCAAATAAATGAAGGGTCTATAATTTTTTTTCGTAGGTGTATTTTAAATGATCGAGGCAGAATATTAACCAAAAATCCAGAAAAAACACATGATACAAATTATTATAAATTGAGTTGCAGTTCAGTGAGTTAACCACTTAAAGACCAGCCTCGTTTTGGAATTTAGGTGTTCAAAACTTTTTTTTTTTTTTTGCTAGAAAATTACTTAGAACCCCCAAACATTATAGATTTTTGTTTTTTTCTAACACCCTAGAGAATAAAATGGTAGCCATTGCAATACTTTTTTCCCCCCCTCACCTTCCAGGACAGCTACTTGAGAGATGATTGGCTCCGCCCTCTACAGGAAACACAAATCAGATACAATTTAAAAGGCCCCTCCCTCTGACCCTCAGTTGTTTTGTGTTTCCAGACTCTCCAGGAACACCGACACGTTTTTTGTTTTCTTAAGGTCTGGTAACTGTGGTTGGTGGACCCCCCTTCTCTGGTTTCATCCAGGACTAGTTGTGGCCAAGTCCTGGATGATAGTCTGTACCAGAAGGGTTCCCTATTTCTAAGGGTTACTTGCGTATGTGAGTGATGGCAACTCCCTTCCTTTTTTCCCCAGCGCTGCTGTGTGGAACTGTGTCCTCCTAAATGCTTCATTTCGGTGTACCAAGATGGCGTCGGGAGGACTTCCGGTGACTCGGCAAGATGGCGCAGGAACCGGAAGTCACATGACGCACTTCCGGACGCCGAGTTTTTTAAAGGAGGATGGCGTGGAGACACTGAGGACATGCTGCAGGGGTGTAGTGTGCTAAAAACGCCATTCTAAGTGCAGTTTTTCAGTACAGCAGTCTTCTCTACGGCCGTTCTCCGCTTGCTTCATGGAGCTTGAGGACAGGTCTGAGGATGGAGCATCCACTCGTATTGAACCAGCGGCAGCATCCGGGTCCCATACTGCCCCCAAGGTAAGTCCTTGTCTGTGGATAGTCTACAGCAAGGGACTTTTTTGTATGGAACCTTTTTATTTATGGTCCTTGTTTCTGCTTTTTTTCTAGGCCAAACCGGTGAAGAAGAAATGTGGGAACTGTAGGGCCAGGCTTTCTGATAGTTATAAAAAGCTGTTTTGTGAGGATTATATTCCACTCAGAGCTAGTTCACAGTCTTCCTCTTTTAACCACTTGCCGACCGCCTACCGCATATATACTGCGGCAGAATGGCACGGGCAGGCAAAATCACGTACCCGTACGTGATCTGCCTCCCGCGGGCGGGGGGTCCGATCGGACCCCCCCCCGGTGCCATCGGCGGTCGGCATCTGACTGGGAGCGTCGGGAGGCGAGGGGGAGACCATCCGATCGTGGCCCCCCCCTCGCGATCGCTCCCAGCCAATGGGAATCCTCCTCTGCCTGTGTGTCGTTTCACACAGGCAGAGGATGTGATGTCATCTCTCCCCGGTCTGGCAGTTTCCGTTCCAGCGCCGAGGAGAGATGACATGTAAGTGCACAACACAAACACACACACAGTAGAACATGCCAGGCATACTTTACACCCCCGATCCCCCCCCGATCGCCCCCCCGATCCCCCCCCAATCACCCCCCCCCCTGTCACAAACTGACATTAGCAGTATTTTTTTTTTTTTTTTTTTTTTTCTGATTACTGCATAGTGTCAGTTTGTGACAGTTAGTGTTAGGGCAGATAGTATTACCCCCCTTTAGGTCTAGGATACCCCCCTAACCCCCCCCTAATAAAGTTTTAACCCCTTGATCACCCCCTGTCACCAGTGTCGCTAAGCGATCATTTTTCTGATCGCTGTATTAGTGTCGCTGGTGACGCTAGTTAGGGACGTAAATATTTAGGTTCGCCGTCAGTGTTTTATAGCGACAGGGACCCCCATATACTATCTAATAAATGTTTTAACCCCTTGATTGCCCCCTAGTTAACCCTTTCACCACTGATCACCGTATAACTGTTACGGGTGACGCTGGTTAGTTCGTTTATTTTTTATAGTGTCAGGGCACCCGCCGTTTATTACCGAATAAAGGTTTAGCCCCCTGATCGCCCGGCGGTGATATGCGTCGCCCCAGGCAGCGTCAGATTAGCGCCAGTACCGCGAACACCCACGCACGCAGCATATGCCTCCCTTAGTGGTATAGTATCTGATCGGATCAATATCTGATCCGATCAAATCTATACTAGCGTCCCCAGCAGTTTAGGGTTCCCGAAAACGCAGTGTTAGCGGGATCAGCCCAGATACCCGCTAGCACCTGCGTTTTGCCCCTCCGCCCAGCCCAGCCCAGCCCACCCAAGTGCAGTATCGATCGATCACTGTCACTTACAAAACACTAAACGCATAACTGCAGCGTTCGCAGAGTCAGGCCTGATCCCTGCGATCGCTAACAGTTTTTTTGGTAGCGTTTTGGTGAACTGGCAAGCACCAGCCCCAGGCAGCGTCAGGTTAGCGCCAGTACCGCTAACACCCACGCACGCACCGTACACCTCCCTTAGTGGTATAGTATCTGATCGGATCAATATCTGATCCGATCAAATCTATACTAGCGTCCCCAGCAGTTTAGGGTTCCCAAAAACGCAGTGTTAGCGGGATCAGCCCAGATACCCGCTAGCACCTGCGTTTTGCCCCTCCGCCCGGCCCAGCCCAGCCCACCCAAGTGCAGTATCGATCGATCACTGTCACTTACAAAACACTAAACGCATAACTGCAGCGTTCGCAGAGTCAGGCCTGATCCCTGCGATCGCTAACAGTTTTTTTGGTAGCGTTTTGGTGAACTGGCAAGCACCAGCCCCAGGCAGCGTCAGATTAGCGCCAGTACCGCTAACACCCACGCACGCAGCATACGCCTCCCTTAGTGGTATAGTATCTGATCGGATCAATATCTGATCCGATCTGATCTATACTAGCGTCCCCAGCAGTTTAGGGTTCCCAAAAACGCAGTGTTAGCGGGATCAGCCCAGATACCTGCTAGCACCTGCGTTTTGCCCCTCCGCCCGGCCCAGCCCACCCAAGTGCAGTATCGATCGATCACTGTCACTTACAAAACACTAAACGCATAACTGCAGCGTTCGCAGAGTCAGGCCGGATCCCTGTGATCGCTAACAGTTTTTTTTGTAGCCTTTTGGTGAACTGGCAAGCGCCAGCGGCCTAGTACACCCCGGTCGTAGTCAAACCAGCACTGCAGTAACACTTGGTGACGTGGCGAGTCCCATAAGTGCAGTTGAAGCTGGTGAGGTGGCAAGCACAAGTAGTGTCCCGCTGCCACCAAAAAGACAAACACAGGCCCGTCGTGCCCATAATGCCCTTCCTGCTGCATTCGCCAATCCTAATTGGGAACCCACCGCTTCTGCAGCGCCCGTACTTCCCCCATTCACATCCCCAACCAAATGCAGTCGGCTGCATGAGAGGCATTTTTATGTCCTCCCGAGTACCCCTACCCAACGAACCCCCCCAAAAAAGATGTTGTGTCTGCAGAAAGCGCGGATATAGGCGTGACACCCGCTATTATTGTCCCTCCTGTCCTGACAATCCTGGTCTTTGCATTGGTGAATGTTTTGAACGCTACCATGCACTAGTTGAGTATTAGCGTAGGGTACAGCATTGCACAGACTAGGCACACTTTCACAGGGTCTCCCGAGATGCCATCGCATTTTGAGAGACCCGAACCTGGAACCGGTTACAGTTATAAAAGTTAGTTACAAAAAAAAGTGTAAAAAAAAAAAAAAACACAAACAAAAATATAAAATAAAAATAGTTGTCGTTTTATTGTTCTCTCTCTCTCTCTATTCTCTCTCTATTGTTCTGCTCTTTTTTACTGTATTCTATTCTGCAATGTTTTATTGTTGTTATGTTTTATCACGTTTGCTTTTCAGGTATGTAATTATTTATACTTTACCGTTTACTGTGCTTTATTGTTAACCATTTTTTTGTCTTCAGGTATGCCATTCACGACTTTGAGTGGTTATACCAGAATGATGCCTGCAGGTTTAGGTATCATCTTGGTATCATTCTTTTCAGCCAGCGGTCGGCTTTCATGTAAAAGCAATCCTAGTGGCTAATTAGCCTCTAGACTGCTTTTACAAGCAGTGGGAGGGAATGCCCCCCCCCCCCAACATCTTCCGTGTTTTTCTCTGGCTCTCCTGTCTCAACAGGGAACCTGAAAATGCAGCCGGTGATTCAGCCAGCTGACCATAGAGCTGATCAGAGACCAGAGTGGCTCCAAACATCTCTATGACCTAAGAAACCGGAAGCTACGAGCATTTTATGACGTAGATTTCGCCGGATGTAAACAGCGCCATTGGGAAATTGGGAAAGCATTTTATCACACCGATCTTGGTGTGATCAGATGCTTTGAGGGCAGAGGAGAAATCTAGGGTCTAATAGACCCCAATTTTTGCAAAAAAGAGTACCTGTCACTACCTATTGCTATCATAGGGGATATTTACATTCCCTGAGATAACAATAAAAATGATTTAAAAAAAAAAAAATGAAAGGAACAGTTTAAAAATAAGATAAAAAAATAATAATAATAAAGAGAAAAAAAAAAAAAAAGCACCCCTGTCCCCCCTGCTCTCGCGCTAAGGTGAACGCAAGCGTTGGTCTGGCGTCAAATGTAAACAGCAATTGCACCATGCATGTGAGGTATCGCCGCGAAGGTCAGATCGAGGGCAGTAAGTTTAGCAGTAGACCTCCTCTGTAAATCTAAAGTGGTAACCTGTAAAGGCTTTTAAAGGCTTTTAAAAATGTATTTAGTTTGTCGCCACTGCACATTTGTGCGCAATTTTAAAGCATGTCATGTTTGGTATCCATGTACTCGGCCTAAGATCATCTTTTTTATTTCATCAAACATTTGGGCAATATAGTGTGTTTTAGTGCATTAAAATGTAAAAAAGTGTGTTTTTTCCCCAAAAAATGCGTTTGAAAAATCGCTGCGCAAATACTGTGTGAAAAAAAAAAATGAAACACCCACCATTTTAATCTGTAGGGCATTTGCTTTAAAAAAAATATATAATGTTTGGGGGTTCAAAGTAATTTTCTTGCAAAAAAAAATTATTTTTTTATGTAAACAATAAGTGTCAGAAAGGGCTATGTCTTCAAGTGCTTAGAAGAGTGGGTGATGTGTGACATAAGCTTCTAGATGTTGTGCATAAAATGCCAGGACAGTTCAAAACCCCCCCAAATGACCCCATTTTGGAAAGTAGACACCCCAAGCTATTTGCTGAGAGTCATGTTGAGTCCATGGAATAATTTATATTGTGACACAAGTTGCGGGAAAGAGACAATTTTTTATTTTTTTTATTTTTTTTTGCGCAAAGTTGTCACTAAATGATATATTGCTCAAACATGCCATGGGAATATGTGAAATTACACCCCAAAATACATTCTGTTGCTTCTCCTGAGTACGGGGATACCACATGTGTGGGACTTTTTGGGAGCCTAGCCGCGTACGGGACCCCGAAAACCAAGCACCGCCTTCAGGCTTTCTAAGGCCGTAAATTTTTGATTTCACTCTTCACTGCCTATCACAGTTTCGGAGGCCATGGAATGCCCAGGTGGCACAAAACCCCCCCAAATGACCCCATTTTGGAAAGTAGACACCCCAAGCTATTTGATGAGAGGTATAGTGAGTATTTTGCAGACCTCACTTTTTGTCACAAAGTTTTGAAAATTGAAAAAAGAAAAAAAAACATTTTTTTTCTCGTCTTTCTTTATTTTCAAAAACAAATGAGAGCTGCAAAATACTCACCATGCCTCTCAGCAAATAGCTTGGGGTGTCTACTTTCCAAAATGGGGTCATTTGGGGGGGGTTTATGCCACCTGGGCATTCCATGGCCTCCGAAACTGTGATAGGCAGTGAGGAGTAAAATCAAAAATGTACGCCCTTAGAAATCCTGAAGGCGGTGCTTGGTTTTCGGGGTCCCGTACGCGGCTAGGCTCCTAAAAAGTCCCACACATGTGGTATCCCCGTACTCAGGAGAAGCAGCTAAATGTATTTTGGGGTGCAATTCCACATATGCCCATGGCCTGTGTGAGCAATATATCATTTAGTGACAACTTTGTGCAAAAAAAAAAAAAAAAAAAAAAAATTTGTCACTTTCCCGCAACTTGTGTCAAAATATAAAACATTCCATGGACTCAACATGCCTCAAAGCAAATAGCTTGGGGTGTCTACTTTCCAAAATGGGGTCATTTGGGGGGGTTTTATGTCATCTGGGCATTTTATGGCCTTCAAAACTGTGATAGGTAGTGAGGAGTAAAATCAAAAATGTACGCCCTTAGAAATCCTGAAGGCGTTGCTTGGTTTTCGGGGCCCCGTACGCGGCTAGGCTCCCAAAAAGTCCCACACATGTGGTATCCCCGTACTCAAGAGAAGCAGCTAAATGTATTTTGGGGTGCAATTCCACATATGCCCATGGCCTGTGTGAGCAATATATCATTTAGTGACAACTTTTTGTAATTTTTTTTTTTTTTTTTTTTTTTTGTCATTATTCAATCACTTGGGACAAAAAAAATGAATATTCAATGGGCTCAACATGCCTCTCAGCAAATTCCTTGGGGTGTCTACTTTCCAAAATGGGGTCATTTGTGGGGGTTTTGTACTGCCCTGCCATTTTAGCACCTCAAGAAACGACATAGGCAGTCATAAATTAAAGGCTGTGTAAATTCCAGAAAATGTACCCTAGTTTGTAGACGCTATAACTTTTGCGCAAACCAATAAATATACACTTATTGACATTTTTTTTTACCAAAGACATGTGGCCGAATACATTTTGGCCTAAATGTATGACTAAAATTGAGTTTATTGGATTTTTTTTAGAACAAAAAGTAGAAAATATCATTTTTTTTCAAAATTTTCGGTCTTTTTCCGTGTATAGCGCAAAAAATAAAAACGGCAGAGGTGATCAAATACCATCAAAAGAAAGCTCTATTTGTGGGAAGAAAAGGACGCAAATTTCGTTTGGGTACAGCATTGCATGACCGCGCAATTAGCAGTTAAAGCGACGCAGTGCCGAATTGTAAAAAGTGCTCTGGTCAGGAAGGGGGTAAAACCTTCCGGGGCTGAAGTGGTTAAGGAGTTAATGACTTCTATGAAGGAGGTAGTGGACTCCTTTCAGTCACTTAATGACAGGGTTACTAGTCTAGACTCTTCCTCAGCTAGACCCATAGCCCAAGACCCTTCTAACTCTGCCAGGTCCCTTCCCTTGTTAGTATCTGAGACTATTAGTTCACGTGATACCTCTGATCTGGAAGAAGGTGAGAATCCAGTTTCTTCATCTGATGAAAAGCCTGCATCAGAGGAGGATACAGGTAGCTCATCTAAGTAACATATACCTCAGAGCAGATTGAGATGCCACAACAAGCCCAATCTGTACAGGATAAAATGTACAAGGGCCTACAGGGAGTACACCAGTCTCTTAGGGACATGATTCTGTCTGAATGGAAAGAACCTGAAAAAAGGTTGTTCCAATCCAGGGGACACAAAAGATGATATCCTTTTCAGTCTGAATTTGAGGAGGTTTTCTTTAAGTGTCCTAGATTAGATGCCCCTATGTCGCAGGTGTCCAAAAGATCAGATCTTTCTTTTGAAGATTCTGGGGTCCTTAACCACCTCAATACCGGGCCTATTCTGGCACTTCTCTCCTACATGTAAAAATCACCATTTTTTTGCTAGAAAATTACTCAGAACCCCCAAACATTATATATTTTTTTTAGCAGATACCCTAGGGAATAAAATGGCGCTCATTGCAACGTTTTCGCACGGTATTTGCGCAACAATTTTTCAAACGCCTTTTTTTGGGAAAAAAAATGGTTTCATGACTTAAAAAAATAACAGTAAAGTTTATTTTTTTTGTATAATGTGAAAGATGATACGCCGAGTAAATAGATACCTAACATGTCACGTTTTAAAATTGCGCACAATCATGGAATGGCGCCAAACTTCAAAACTCAAATCTCCATAGGTGACGCTTTAAAATTTTTTACAGGTTACCAGTTTAGCGTTACAGAGGAGGTCTAGTGCTAGAATTGTTGCACATGCTATACCGCACGCGGCGATACCTCACATGTATGGTTTGAGCGGGGCTTACGTGTGCCTTCGCTTCTGATTGCGAGCTACCGGGGACAGGGACGTTTTTTTAAAATTTTTTATTTTTTTTTTATTTTACTTAAATTTTTTTTATTTTTACACTTGTTTTTTACATTTTTTTTTTTTTTTTTTTGATCACTTTTTTATTCCTATTACAAGGAATGTAAACATCCTTTACATTCAATAGTAGGAATAAGAGGGACCTAACAAATATCATGTTTAAGGCACAAAAGGCGAGAGTGGAACATTACGCTCTAAACTTTCTGTTATTTATTGTTATTTTAATCATTTAAACATTCACCATGGTTCCTATATGAATAATTAATAAAAAGATTAGGTATTCATCTATAAATCCATTCTCCAACCTATCACATTACATTTGTAACAGTCTCTGTTATCAACTGGTTTGGGCCTAGCCCTGGCATATCCAGCCAGGGTTGCCACATTGAATTGAATTTTTTAAGGACATTTCTATGCTGGTAGGCAATTTTTTCTCTTATCAACATGTTATTTACCAGTTCGACCAATCTCTCAGCCGTTGGTACCCTTGGAGTTATCCAGAGCCTCGCTATGGCCTTGCGTGCCATGTATAAAAGTCTCAGAACAGCTGTGTGACCGTTCGGTGAGGGTATCTCCAAGGCCCCAAGCAAACAAACAGGGTCATGTAGAACCAGGATTTGAAATACCTGAGAAATAGTAGTAAGAACATAATGCCAATATTGAAAGAGTTTTGGACATTTCCACATCATATCTAACAAATCACTGTTGTCTTTACAACATTTTGGACATATTGGTGAATTTCTCAATCCCCATTTGTACAGTATGACTGGTGTTCTGTATACTCTGTGGAGCAGGAACAAGTGTGATAGCCTATGTGATGCTGAGACCGACACCAATGGGGCTGAAGTTAGACATAGCTCCCATTTCTCTCCGCCAATGGGACCAAGGTCTTTTTCCCACCCCCTTCTACCTGGAAGTTTATAAGCATCATGCGTAGAATGGAGCAATCTAGAGTATATTCTCGAGATCATACCTTTCCTCTCCCTCGTCATTCGCACATCCGACAACAGAGGGTGCGCCACTGTTGCAAGAGGGGATACCCTGCTCTCACTTTGAATAGCATGCCTGAGTTGCAGGTACTTAAACTGTGTTCTGGGTATCATAAATTCATTTTGTATGTCTGAAAAGGATTTAAACACATTACCATTGAACATCTGAGAAATATATTGTATACCTTTTGCTTCCCAGGAGCGAAAACCCTTAAGCTTAAGAAGTTCTTTATAGTATTTGTTCCGCCATATAGGTGTAAACTCACAGGGACGTTTAATTTTCGGGATAGATCTGGTATATTTCCACAAAGTATTTAGTAAACTTATTGTGGGGAGTGTTTGAGTTATGTGTTGCTGATATCGATGAACCATCAGGTATCAGTAGGGGTCTGATGGGGTCATAGGTATCGAGGTCCCCCCAATTACCTAGGTGTTGAAGCTGGGATGCTACGAAATAGAATCTGGCACAGCCAGACCCCCTTGTTCTAGTTAGCTGTAGCGTACTTGGTCTAATCTGCTGTGATTTATTACCCCATATTAGGTCTCTGAACTGGGCATCTATTTGAGCGAACCGTTTGTTTGGTATCCAAATAGGGGCATTATGAAATATATACAGAAGCTGTAGTGCCTACACCATTTTAATCAAATTTGCCTTGCCTGTAACTGAGAGGAAGCCTCGTCCATGCGGAGCATTTCAACCAAAATTTACGAAGTAGCGTTATCAAGTATAGTGCGATATTGATTTGGGTCTGTGGTTATTTGTATGCCTAAATAACTGAATTGATTAATTGATTATTAACTGTAATTACATCTCTCGCACAGTCAGGTAGAGGCCGTGATAGAGGGTCTAAAGGCATAAGTACTGATTTATTCCAGTTAATACTAAACCCTGACAGCGCACCAAAATCAGCGATCAAACGCATCATATTCTTCAGGGTGTTGTCAGTGTCACCTAGATAAATCAATGTATCATCTGCATAAAGTGAGATAACATAATTATTAATACCTCTACGGAAGCTTATTATGTCTTGCGACGCTCTGACATGTATGGCTAAGGGTTCGAGGGCTAGGGCAAACAGCAGGGGTTAGAGAGGGCACCCCTGCCGTGTGCCCCTGAAGAGTTTCAAAGATTCTGAGATATCACCATTAATACGCATTCTTGCCGATGGATTATTGTATAACAGTTGAACCTATTTCAGAAAAGAGGGGCCCTCCCCAAATTTTTTTCAATGTTTCCCAGAGATGGGGCCATTCTACGCTATCAAACGCTTTGGCCACGTCCAAGAAAGATGGCCCTATTACCCGTATTGTCAGTGGGTAATTGTAAATTAAGAAATAGTCTGCGTAAATTTTGAGATGTAGATCTGGTATAAAGCCTGACTGGTCTCTATGTATCACAGTTTGAATGCATTTAGCTAATCTGTTAGCCAGAACTCTGGCCAGTAGTTTAATATCAAATTATAGTAATGAGATAATGCGTCCTTACCGGGTTTCAAAAGTACTACATTTAATTGCCTCACTCAGAGGGAGAAGAAAGGGATGAAAGGCTAACCTATGTTAAGAAAAGTTCCACATCCAATATTCAAGACAAAGTTAAAGAGGGTTCCCCTATGTGGACTTTTAAGGCACTTACTTTATATTGTATGTGAAAAATGTAGCAAAGTATACATAGTTATAATAATGGATTTTTTTTATAGAAAAACGTTTTTTTTTAAATTGTAACGAAACATTGATTCATCTAAACAATGTGATTTTATCACCATGAAAGATATACATAAGGAAACCTCCTCACATCCAACGCGTTTCGGTATATATGTCTAGTCCTCCTTCAGGGATGTAGAAAGTAAGAGGGGTTCATATAAGGTTAGATGGTAAAGTGGTTTGACAATGCTTCGTTAAATGACATAAAAGGCTTGCAATTAAAGTAGCACCAAATAATTGAGCCAGTGGGATGGCTGTCTTAAGGCAAAAATGGGGCATCAAAAATGGTCTATACATGAAAGCTGGGGTACTGGTGTCCTCAGGAGGAAGAAGTGTTCCCTCCACTCCATGGCAGCGGTACGGCCAGAAGAATATACTGAGGCAAATGGAATCCCTTAGTAAGGGAGAAATTGAAGAGACCAGCCGCACAGCCCAAGTCCATCAAAGTGCTTGAAGTTTCTTGCTGTATAGACCATTTTTTATGCCTCATTTTTGCCTTAAGACAGCCATCCCACCGGCTCAATTATTTAATGCTACTTTTAATTGCAAGCCTTTTATGTGATTTAACAAAGCATTTTCAAACCACTTCACCATCTAACCTTATATGAACCCCTCTTACTTTCTACACCCCTGAAGGACTAGACATATATACCAAAACGTGTTGTGTGTGTGAGAAGGTTTCCTTATGTATATCTTTCATGGTGATAAAAACACATTGTTTAGATGAATCAATGTTTTGTTACAATTTTTTAAAAAATTTTCTTTTTCTATAAAATCCGTTTTATTATAACTTAAATTATTAAATTAAGTGCCTTAAAAGTCCACTTAGGGGAACCCTCTTTACCTTTGTCACTCATAGAGGGGGGAGCCTTCCAGTTTCAAATAGGTAATTCTAAACTTGCAGACATATTGGGATTAGTTGTGCAGCGTAACATTTAAAAACTTCTGCTGGTAAGCCATCTGCATCTTGTGCTTTGCCATTTTGAGCATGAGCCAATGCCTCTAGAAGTTCCTCCTCTGTCTGTCAGTGGGGATTTCAGTTGCTCTGCATCTGTTGTGGATATGCATGGTATAGGGTATTTGTCTAAAAAGGTGCAAATGTCTTCTTGTAATGGGTGAACTTTAGATGTTTAAACATCTTGAAAGTCTTTAAGGGCATAATAGCTTGTGTGGAATAACAGAGTGTGCCCTGTGCATTTGCCACAACCACAATATGGGAGGGCGCTTGCTGTGATTTAGCGAATAGAGCCAGTATATGACTCGTGTTTTCCACCTCCTCAAAATGCTTCTGTTGTAAGAAAAATCTCTTGTTTTCTGCTAACTGAAGGGATAGTTTTTTTGAGCATGGACTGGGATGCCAACCACGTTCTTTTCGTGTCATCAGTAGGGTTTGCTACATAGTTTCTGATCTCTGTGCATCTGCTAGTACTTGATTTTCCCATTTTTTTTTTTTTGTGTTTTAATATGCGATATTTCTTTAATAAATTGCCCACGTAGAAATGCTTTGGCCGCCTCCCGTACAGTGTCTGTACCCTTGGTACCCATATTTTGTTTAAAGAAGAAAGTTAGAGCTGCTGGGAGTGGGTCAGGATCTGGCAAAAGTGTTAACCAAAATGGGTTGAGCTTCCAAAGACTATTCCCTCTTATTGCTCCCATTCGCAAATCAGTTGAAAGTGGGGAATGATCTGAGATTTGTCTAGCGTGGTATTGTGATGAGTCTCTCATAGGCAATATATTTTAGTTGGAAAAAAGTGCAATGAAATATCTGTGTACATGTGCTAAATGACAAATATAAAAAGTGGGTGTTCTAAAACGTGGAAAGAAGAAAAACACCTATCAGGTTAGTGTCTGGAGATAAAGCTCCAGTTTCTAGTTTTACATCAAGAGAAAACAAATTATTATCAAGGTAGGTACAATGATGTATCCCAAATAATAAATTATTTAAAAGGAACTAAGTAAATACATATATTAATAAAAAGTCCATCAAAATCATAAGTATATATATTTGGAGTCCACTATCTTAAGTATAGGGTTGCCAAATATCGATCATGATGTAAGAAAACAGCAGGCAGTGGTAAACCGGGGCTGCTGGACATATCTGTATTCAGAAACAGGGTTCTTCCCTTGGGATGGTGACTTTGACCCAAAAAACAGGTATATAGTGCCCTTACCGGATCAGGTGGACTCACAGGCCCTTGGCGGTGAGTCTAACGAGCTTTATACCGTCAAGCGGTATGGAGTTGTGAAGCCGTATGTTGTTCCCGGGTGGGGTGTCCCTAGGAGGCACGTCTCTGGCTCAATCGATTGTCTCAGAAGTCATCTGATGGTACGTCCTTGGTAGGAGGCAGCTGGGAGCCGGGGTCGCCCGAAATCTTCAGGTAAAGGGAGCCTGTTTCTCAGTAGCCAACACCATTTGGGTAGGTGGAACCAAAAGAAAAGAGAAACTTCCACATGGTGTAAATCTTTCACAAATGTGACGACATTTATTAAATAAAATTTTTGGCGGCAGGATACAACAAAAAAAAATTATTTTTTGGGCAGTAAAAACTCGGCTCAAAAAAATAAAAAAGTCACAAGAATAAAAAGTATGCGCAGTAGGTGATGGTAGGGGTAAAATCCACAGGAACCCGACGCGTTTCGCCTCAAGGCTTCTGCTGGGGTTTATTTTATTTAATAAATGTCGTCACATTTGTGAAAGATTTACACCATGTGGAAGTTTCTCTTTTCTTTTGGTTCCACCTACCCAAATGGTGTTGGCTACTGAGAAACAGGCTCCCTTTACCTGAAGATTTCGGGCGACCCCGGCTCCCAGCTGCCTCCTACCAAGGACGTACCATCAGATGACTTCTGAGACAATCGATTGAGCCAGAGACGTGCCTCCTAGGGACACCCCACCCGGGAACAACATACGGCTTCACAACTCCATACCGCTTGACGGTATAAAGCTCGTTAGACTCACCGCCAAGGGCCTGTGAGTCCACCTGATCCGGTAAGGGCACTATATACCTGTTTTTTGGGTCAAAGTCACCATCCCAAGGGAAGAACCCTGTTTCTGAATACAGATATGTCCAGCAGCCCCGGTTTACCACTGCCTGCTGTTTTCTTACATCATGATCGATATTTGGCAACCCTATACTTAAGATAGTGGACTCCAAATATATATACTTATGATTTTGATGGACTTTTTATTAATATATGTATTTACTTAGTTCCTTTTAAATAATTTATTATTTGGGATACATCATTGTACCTACCTTGATAATAATTTGTTTTCTCTTGATGTAAAACTAGAAACTGGAGCTTTATCTCCAGACACTAACCTGATAGGTGTTTTTCTTCTTTCCACGTTTTAGAACACCCACTTTTTATATTTGTCATTTAGCACATGTACACAGATATTTCATTGCACTTTTTTCCAGGTTGCATTCACTTATGGGGAAGTGCGGGTAGGGAAGGTGATATCTCCCTCCCTCCAAACCCCTCTATTTCTTCCTTATGTACATGCACCCAATAGGGTTAATACTACTTTCTAAGGAATATCACTTCTAGCGCCACACTATATTTTTATATTTCTTCACATTTACACAGGTCAAGTTGTTGTGTTGGCTGCTTTTTCTCCTGTGAGTTGGCGCAAATTTTTTTGTATATAATATATTTTAGTTGCCTAAACCTAGGTCAATCCATGAGAGGCCTTCTGCCGAGGCTGAATGGCATGAGTATATTTTGGCTACGGTGTTATGCATCCTCCATACGTCTGTTAAGCCCATCTCCAAAAGAAGACAGGCAAACGGTGTGGGCCCAGTCCTTCTCTGTGATCCATCTCCCGTCCTTCCACTTATCTTTCCCAAAATCAATGTAATTATTAAAGTCCCCCTTGACTAGTATCGGTATACCTGGGTAGCGGGATATAAAGTTAGCTAATTGTGAGGAGACTGGCGGGTAACGGAGGAGGAATGTACAACCCTACTAATACTCATTTGGTACAATACAAAGAACAGAAAAGGAATACATAACGACCATCCGGGTCAGTTTTAATCTCTTAATCTTTTAAAGAGAATTGCACACCCCTCTTAATCAGGAGGCTCACTCCCCTCGAGTACAGAGTACGTAGAGTGATATTGCTGACAAAACTGCCTTTGCGCAAATTGTGGTGTGGATGTCGAGGGAAGGTGAGTCAACTGCAAGCATATCACATCAGCGCAGCACGGCCAATCACTTAACCGGATTATTCAATCCCAGGACATTCCAAGACCTTATTCTAGTTAGCTTAGCCATTGTGTTAGTTTAGCAATAGAATCAGGCTCCGAACTTACTATTTTATATGAGCACATGGCAATACCTTGTGCCTATTGACACAGACAGAATGTGGCCATGTGAAAAAATATTTGGCAGCAAACTGGATCAATATGCATGTAAGTAACAAAGCCATATGTATGGTGTTAGACTGGAAAATTGCAACCATCATTGTGAAGAAAAACAGTGGAGAAACCATGGTGAAAAAAAAAAAAAAAGAAATAAAGGTATAACGGTGTAAGCCAACAGGGCTTTACTTGTTTGCCAACGTAAAGTTAGGGGTCTGTATCAGACCATCCTAGGGGGCAACAGTGGAAGCGCACTTCAGTGTCTTACAGCTTCTCAGCAGCAAAAACGAAAGTCGTGGGCTCAAACCGAACTTAGATGAGAGAACTGACAGCTATTTCCGCCTTAGCAAGCTGTTTGTGAGGAAAAATGAAGAGAGGGCGATCCTGCCCATCTCTTTGGTGAATACTGTCATTGTGGTGCTGAACGCCTGTTGCGTGCTTCAGGAATTGATTGTTCTTCTTGGTCCAGCCATTGTGCAGCTGCTGAAGGTGAATCAAAGAATTGCACTGAGCCCAATACTTCAATTCTCAGGCGGGCTGGGTATAGCATAGCATATTTAAGATCAAGATCTCTGAGGGGACGTTGGACTTCATTAAACTTTGCCCGTTGCTTTTGTAAATTGGCTGAAAAATCCGGGAAGAGAGAAATTCTGGTGTTATCGATCTTCAGAGCATCTGGTTTTGTTCTGGCATTGTATAGAATTGCATCCCTGTCTTTTATAATTGAGGAGCTTGAACAGGAAGGGACGTGGAGATGCTCCTGGCACTAGGTGCCTGGCCGGAACTCTGTGTGCACGCTCCACAAGCCTTAGTCAGCCAGTTTTCAATAAACTCTACAGGATTTTTCCCTTCTATTCTTTCAGGCAGTCCTATGGCTCTTACATTATTTCTCCTCTTCCTGTTCTCGGTCTTCTAAGTGGGATGTATGTTATGATAGCAGATGATTATTGTATGTTAAATCCCTCTGCATGGGCACCATGTCGTCCTCCACGGAGCTCACCCTCCCCTCCAGGCCTGAAGTTTTTTTCCTGAGTTTCTGAGTGTCTTGGCGTAAGAAGGTTATTTCTGCCTTTACCCCTTTTATCTCTGTTGTGAGAGCTGCTATGGAAATGTTGCAGGAGGTTACAGCTGTAAAGATATCCCTCAATGTGGGTTCGCCATCTGCAGATGGACTGGTGGAAGCATGAGGCCTAGCAGGGGGCATCTAGTGGTGTACTCGCTGCGTCCCATGTAAATCCGGTGTTGGTGTCCTCCAACGGCACTGTATCATCTGCTTCTGAGACACCGCCGGATGAATCCTCCGGCGTATTGGAAGATGCAGAAGTAGTAGAAAGAGAAAATTATCACCACTCTAGGAGAGCCGATCAAAAACAAACCTCTCCACCATGCTGGAAGCAACAGGTGCTGGCAATACTTTGTACAACAAAGTAATTAGAGAAAGTCCTGGACAGCCGCACTCAAAATGCAGGAAAGTTGATGCGTTTCACACTAGTCAGTGCTTAATCATAGCTTGATTAAGAACTGAATAGTGTGAAACGCGTCAGCTTTCCTGCATTTTTCTGCTGCGGCATGTGTCTTTTATGACTTATTTATTAAAGGCAACATATCAATTTGAGTGCGGCTGTCCAGGACTTTCTCTAATTACTTCGTATTGGAAGATGCCATCGGATCCGTGGAAAGCGGCACGGAGAACAATTTTTCCGCCGCCTCTGTGTAGCTCTTTTGCTGATCGTTGTGCCTGGGCGCCATTTTGGCCCATGAGGTCCGCAGACCTGGATTGATTTTGTCCCTTTGCGACGGCCATCGGGACTCCTGCAAAGAAATGACAGGCTGTGAAGGGACAGGGGACCTTCCGACGCTAGGTAAGTTGTTCGAGAAGTGGGGGATATCTGTTCCTCAGGATGATTGCTCGGATGTTTGGCGGAGTGAGCTGAAAGAGCGTCCGGGTACATCCTCTGCCTGGCCACGCCCCCCTTGACATCCTTTGACAGCTCTTGATACCCTTGATAAGGAGGAGCCAGTGACGTCATCCGATGTGCCTGTTCATTAGACACAGCAAACGGTGAGAGGAGTGAGATCGCGGTCAGCGACTGATTGGTTCATGCGCTGAGTACCATAGAGGCTGTGTTCCTTGCGCTATCATATAATTCTTTTTGGTTACATGAATGCAATACATGATGGGAGGAATCTAAAAACAACCAGCTGGGTGCATCAGAAGTGCAGGGGAGAGACTTGCGTTGCAGACAGCTGTCTATTGAAGCAATAAACAGTGAACTGTGCTAACCTACAACTTCTTTTGTACCTTTTGTATACATCCTTCCAGGGATATATATAGAGATAGAGATATTTTCTCTAATTATATTTTTCTTTGCCCTTACTTTTCAGATTGATTATATCTTATGCAGGTTGATATTTATATTGATATGTGCCTTATGCACGTGGTTTCGTATTTCTAATTGGGAAATTCACCAAGTATTTTATAGTATGGTTATTTGTAGGGGTGCGCATCTTCACTGGTCTCACGATTCGATTACGCGATGCATCACGATTACCGACGAGCGCAAACGAACTGAAAAATACTGAACCCCCCCCCATCAAACGCAGCCACTTGTGCCCGTCAAACGCAGCCACTTGTGCCCGTCAAACGCAGCCACTTGTGCCCGTCAAACGCAGCCACTTGTGCCCGTCAAACGCAGCCACTTGTGCCCGTCAAACGCAGCCACCTGTGCCCAAACGCAGCCACCTGTGCCCAAACACAGCCACTTGTGCCCGTCAAAGGCAGCCACTTGTGCCCGTCAAAGGCAGCCACTTGTGCCGCCCAAACGCAGCCACTTGTGCCGCCCAAACGCAGCCACTTGTGCCGCCCAAACGCAGCCACTTGTGCCCATGAAACGCAGCCACTTGTGCCCATGAAACGCAGCCACCTGTGCCCATGAAACGCAGCCACCTGTGCCCAAACGCAGCCACTTGTGCCTGTCAAACTCAGCCATCTGTGCCCAAACAATGCAGCCATCACTAACCCCCCACAATTACTTTATTTTAATCAATGTTATATTACAATAGATGCTGTGCCCCCGCTGTATGTGCTTTTAAAAAAACAATGTCACCTCATACCGAATTTCTCCCTAGTAGTACGATCATGTGACTCCCGGCTCGTCCCGTCCCGCCCCTCTCCTCTCACGTGTCTCCTGAGTCCTGACGTCAGCGGGGAATTCTCAGTCCCGCCCGCTGACTATAGTTATCGTATCAGAAGAGATGCGGGTGGGACTGAGAAATCCCCGCTGACGTCAGGACTCAGGAGACGGAAGAGGGGAGCGGAGAGGGAAGAGCAGAGTGGAGAGGGGCGAGATGGGCCGGGAGTCACATGATCGTAATACTACGGCGAAATTCGGTATAAAGCGACATTTTTTTTTAAAAAAGCACATACAGCGGGGGCACAGCATCTATTGTAATATAACATTAATTAAAATAAAGTCTTTTTAAAAATCCGCTCGGAGCACTTTCCCGGGAGGGGCGGGGCTAGTAATGACGTCCCCGAACATCGATATTCCGGTCCTTATGCATCGATGCCGCATCGGGGACCCCCGAATCGCGATGTAACGATTAATTTCAGCACCCCTAGTTATTTGCAACAATATTCAATACTTTTCACCTAAATAGGAAGTTCATTTTTAGCGCACTATTCATTGGTGGATTTATTCATATTTTAGTGGTCAGCTGAAGTGCCATGTAAAAAGCTCTTGCCTAGTTTCCCATTTCATGGTGAACGGTTATTTGGAGACGATCTGGATAAATATATCCAAAGAATTTCTAATGGGAAAAGTTCTCTCTTACTAATTTAGAGGTTTAAGCAATTTTCCTTTAAAACGTGCATTTTCTCCAGTGCCAGGAGCATCAGCCTCCAGGCAGACTTGACGGCCTCCGCCATCAGGTTCAAGAGGAAGACCTCAGGGGCAGTCCCAGGGCCAAAAGAGGACCTGGGGCAGGAAACTCACGTAGCAAAATACTAAAGCCTCCTTATGAAGGGGCGCCCCTGCTCACTCGAGTGGGGGGAAGGCTTCTGCATTTTGCCAGGTCTGGCAGGAACAATGTCAAGACAGATGGGTGGCTTCCTCAATCCCTCTAGGTTACAAACTAGCGTTTCGAGAATTCCCGTCTCCTCGTTTTCTAAGATCAAGCGTTCCCAGAGACCCAGGAAAAAGGAAGTCTCTCTTTCTGGCTTTGGATCATCTCTTGTCTCAAAGGGTGATATCAGTGGTTCCCACAGAAGAGCAGGGGTTGGGGTTTTATTCAAACCTCTTCACGGTGCCAAAACCAAATGGAGAGGTCTGACCCATTTTGGATCTCAGGGATCTAAAACGGCACTTGAATATCCGTTCGTTTCGCATGGAGTCAATCTGATCAGTTGTTTCCATTCTACAAGGAGGAGAATTTCTGGCATCAATCAACATCAAGGATGCTTATCTCCATGTGCCAATTTTCCCTACTCACCAGAAATTTCTGCGCTTCGAGGTAGAAAATCGTAATTTTTCAGTTTGTAGCTCTGCCTTTCGGTCTAGCTACTGCACCTCGAGTGTTCACGAAGATCCTGGCCCCTCCTTTAGCCAGGTTAAGGGCTCGGGGTATAACAATTCTAGCCTACTTAGACGATCTGCTCTTGGTAGATCAGTCAGTAACCCGTCTAAACCAAAGTTTAGTCACAGCTGTGAGTTAGAATTCCTAGGCTGGATTCTCAACTTGGAGAAATCCTCCTTAAAACCATCAAGGAGATTGCAGTACTTGGGGCTGATCATAGATACAGTTCAGAAGTGGGTGTTCTTACCACAGGAAAGGATCAATTCCATAAGGGAACTGATTCGGCTTGTCAAAACAAAAAAAATCCTTCTATTCGGCTTTGCATGAAGTTGTTAGGAAAGATGGTTGCTTCTTTCGAGGCCGTTCCTCATGCGCAGTTTTATTTAAGACTGCTGCAAAACCGTGCGCTTATCCCCAGAAGTGCGTCAGAGCCTCAATTGGTGGTTGATATCCAGCAATCTTCAACAAGGGAGATCCTTTCTAAAAGTATCCTGGAGGGTGGTAACGACGGATGCCAGTCTTCTGGGTTGGGGAGCAGTCCTGGAAGAAGCATCTGTCCAAGGGAAGTGGTCCAAATCAGAGAGGACCTTGCCCATTTGCCCAATATTCTAGAAATTTGGGCAGTACATCTGGCCCTAGAGGCCTGGACGCTCAGACTACGGAATTGTCCTGTCAGGATCCAATTCGACAATGCCATGGCTGTGGCCTACATCAATCGTCAAGGGGGCACGAGAAGTCGTGCAGCCCAAAGAGAGGTGAATCATGTTCTATCTTGGGCAGAAAACAACATCCCTTGCTTTATCTGTGATTTTTCATTCCAGGGATAGAAAATTGGCAGGCGGACTACTTGAGTTCCCAACAATTGTTTCCGGAAGAATGGTCCCTTCACCCCAACATCTTTCTGTCTATGTCAAAGATGGGGTGTTCCGGACGTGTATCTGTTTGCGTCCAGATTTAACAGCCAGGTCGACAACTTTGTGTCAAGGACAAGGGATCTGCTGGCATGCGGAACAGACGCTTTAGTCTTTCCATGGGATTAGTTTCTGCTATGCGTTCCCACCTGTTCTGCTGCTTCCGCGCCTTCGCAGAATCAAGCAGGAAGGTAAGGAGGTGATTCTGGTGGCCCAGAAGATCTTGGTTTGCCGAGATCATAAAGATGGCGGTAGGAGACAATTGGACCCTGCCACTGTCGCCAGGCCTTCTCTCGCAAGGTCCGGTATTTCATCCTACCTTATGAGCGCTAAATTTAACGGTTTGGCTATTGAGTCCCACATTCTAAAAGATTGTGGGTTGACCGCTATAGTAGTTTCTACCTTGGTTAATGCTAGAAAACCAGCCTCCAGGGTCATATACTATATTCTGTAAGGCGTAATATCTCCTGGTGTGAATCCAGGGGTTGGCACCCCAGGAAATATGTCATAGGTAGGATCCTTGAATTCCTACAGATGGGGTTGGATATGAAGCTGGCCCTAAGTACTATCAAAGGCCAGGTTTCGGCCTTATCGGTATTTTTTCAACGGCCTCTTGCTTCTCACTCCCTGGTTCGTAATTTTATTCATGGACATAACATTGATTAATCTTCCAGTCAGGACACCCCTGAACCCTTGGTATTTGAATTTAGTCCTGTTGGCTTTACAAAAACAGCCTTTTTGAGCCTATACAGGATATTCCCTTGGTCCTCTTGACAAAGTAAATAATTTTTTTAGTTGCTATACTGTCTGCTAGAGTATAGGAGTTGGCGTCTTTTTCTGTAAAGAGCCATATTTGATTATTCATAAGGTGGTATTGAGGCCTCATCCTAGATTCCTACCAAAGGTAGTGAGAGGTTTTCATTTAAACCAGGATATTGTTCTACCTTCTTTTTTTCCAAAACCTCGGTCTGTGGAAGAGAGTTCACTACATTCTCTTGATGTAGTGAGAGCGGTCAAGGTCTATTTATTTAAAGGTGACTGCTCAGATTCTCAAAGCAGATGTTTTGTTTGTATTGCCAGACAGTCCTAAAAGAGGACAGGCAGCTTTAAAATCTACTATTTCCAGATGGATTCGTCAAGTGATTGATTGTTCAGGCTTATGGTTTAAAGAGAAAAATTCCTCCTTTTTCATATTAAAGCGCACTCCACCAGGGTTGTTAGTGCTTCTTGGGCAGTGCATCACCAGGCCTCCATGGCTCAGATCTGCAAGGCCTCAACTTGGTCTTCAGTCCATACATTTACCAGATTCTATCAAATTGATGTAAATGCTCATGAGGATATCGCCTTTAAACGCAGTGTACTGCAGGCTGCAGTATGACTACTCTTGTCTTTTAATGCCCTACTTTTTGTTGTCTCCCTCCCTTCAGTTGCCATTGCTATGGGACATCCCACATAGTATCTACTATTGCTTGGTGTCCCGTGATGTACGATAAGACAGGATTTTTATAACCGCTTACCTGTAAAATACTTTTCTTTGAAGTACATCACGGGACACAGAGGTCCCTCGCTTCTTTGGTATACACGTGTATTGCTTGGCTACAAAACTGAGGTACTCCCAGTAGTGGGAGGGGTTATATAGGGAGTGCACTTTTTGTCTTAGGGCATGCCAGTGTCCATCACCTGAAGGTGGCCTATAACCCACATAGTAAATACTATGGCTTTGTGTCCCATGATGTACTTCAAAGAAAAGGATTTTACAGATGAACTGTTATAAGAATCCTATTCTATCCCATCGATCCAGCAGCTTGAGAGGAGGCTTCCCGGATCTTCCACTTCTATGGGTGGAACAATTCGGGTACCTTTTGGGTGGAAATATCTAGACAGGCCACAGACTACATAACCCTAAATTTGTCTCCAATAATCCAGAGGCTGGGCTGAAGCTGAAGGCATAGGAGTCCCTGCCCCTATCGTTAATAGGACGCATCAATCTGCTCAAAATGAAGGTTTTGTCTTTAATTCACCTACCTTTTCAGACATTCGCCACAGTGGATTCCAAAATCCTTTTTCACTCAGCTCAACAAATTGTTTTCCTCCTTTAGCTGGGCTGGGGCCCTCAGTCTCCAAGATATAGATGGACCACCTTTCTGGGCATGGGTAGCTGGTCTGAAACTTGAACAGTATCCCAAAAAAGCTCATTCCCCAAATGCTCCACCAATTTGGATCACATCTACATGTTATTAGAGCCTTATGCCAGGACTAAATTTAATATTAAAACAATTTCCCAAATAGTAGAGAACTCCCTGATCCCTCTATATCTCTTCTACGTTCTAAATTTAATATCCCAGAATCATCTTTCTTTCGATAGCTTAAACTCTCCCATGCCTTCAGCTGCCAATTATCCTACTCTGACCCCCAGCTCATACAAGCCTCTCTGGAAAATGTCCTCAGGTTTGACAGTACAAAAGAAACCGCTTCCCAGATAATCTCACTTCTCCTTAGAGTTTCACTACCAGCCATGGAGACGCTCGTGGGGCCGCTGGCTCCAAGACGTCCCGGAACTTGACAGTGATGATTGGGATGATATCTGGGACTTTCCATCCTGATCCTTAGTTTCCCTCTGAGACTGCTTGATGCAGTTTAAGCTGATCCACTGTGCCTATTATACCTCATACAGGTTACATAAAATGAGCTCCAGCTTCCCTCTGGAGTGCTGGAGATGTGGGAGAGCCCCGGGAGACTTTACACACAATTTCTGGACCTGCCCAGTTATCACTGGGTTTTGGGAGGAATTGTTATCCTACATACGCTTGGTCAGTGATATTTCCTTACAGCCTTCCATGTCAGTTTGTTGGGACTTGTTGAGCAGATGAATCCCCACTGTGGCAGATCGTACTGTGGTGGGATTACTATTCTATGCTAGAAAAGCCATCACACTTCACTGGAAGAAATTTTGTCCCACCGAGTACTTTCTGGAAACAGCTGGTGAAAATAAGCGCTTACCCCTCTACAAAGACACATACAGAGGCTGCCCCAAAAAATACCAGAAAGTGGTCTAAATGGTTAGCAGAGCCGTCCAAGGCATAATTAAGATTTTCTGTGTTTGAATGTGCAGTAGTCCTTCATTGAAATGCTGAACAAATTAGTTTTCCACAATATACTTTTCTTGGGCTTTTTTATTTTCTATTTGTTATTTTGACACATGTGGGAACAAAAAGATGGAAATTGATGGCACAAATAAAAGGGAACCTCACTTAATTGGGTTTGATTCTTTCACAGTGTATAAGTAAGTGACCCGTGCGTGGGTCACCTTTCTGCTTTCTTTCTGTTTTGTGTTGGATATCTGGAGATATCAAGAGAACGGGCTCCGTTTTTGTTTTGTATGCCGGCCGGCTTTCGTATGCGCAACTCTGCTAATTTTAATGTAAGTGACTACATGTTTTATGATAAATATTTGGAGGATATCACACTATGGCCAGTCTTTCTTTCCTCTGAGCTATCTGGGTTTCCATTGCAACATGTGGATATGTGGACACCGTGAGTGAGCTTGGAGATTTACCCCCCGCCATTTGAACACCGGGAGCGGCAGCAAGCTGAAAGGCCCTGGCTGGGCTATAGCCACTTGCCCTTTTGATGCTTGCCATCTGGTAAGCTGAATCAACTACTACGGTGGATTAGCACTATTGTCTATAGGTGCACGGTGGTGGTGGTGGTTATGCTCTTGAAGGACTTATTTTTTCCTTTGATGTCATTTGTATGGATTTTAATTTTTAGCGCAGCTTTTTTACTGGATTTTTGAATATTGGTGTGATCGCACTGTATGCTGCCGCTTATTGCTACGATTCTGTTAGCGCGGTATTCCTACCTTTTATATCTGTATGTGTTTTTAACACCAATAAAAAGATTTTTTTTAAAAAACACTGCTTCTAAAGAAGTTTTGCCTGTAGAAGCAGCTCAATGTGTCCATGCACATTAGGATGTTTAGAGGCATATTATAAGCTCAGCTTCTAGAGACAGGAAAAAAAAAAACCTTTTTGAGGAGTTTTCTGGCAGAAAAACGCTAAACACCTGTACAAAAATGCGCTTTGAGTTTGTTTTTTCCTGCCAAAAGAACTGATTTTTTGCCCAGTGTGCCTAGACACGAACACAGACTTCATACATTCTGACAAAATAGGAGTAGACTGGTGGCTGAGGTCTGGTGAGGGTTTCTCTATTTTGGCTCTGGCCTCATAAATTTCACAACCTGTTGGTTTACTTATTTTGCATACCTAATAGTCTTTTTGCGAAATAGGCCTTATTGCAGAGCAAATATTGAAACCCAAGCCCTTTTTTCCACTAATAGAATCAATGTTGGTAAAGCACAGTTGTCCCCAACATATTTTATTGTATTTGTGCTTTTTTCTACAGCGAAGGACTTCTTCATATTAATGGCAACATAAATAGTTTTGCCTGTGTCCTGTACTGTATGGTTAGGACAAGGCATTTTGAGTTGCCTATAAATTCCATTTTTTTGAAGTGCAGTACAGGACATGGGCCACTAATTTTTCCATTCCTTGGTTACTCAGCTTTGCTTACTACAAAGCTGAAGACTGATGGAGTGGGGCAGGGTTATAAGGCAGGCACCCAGGAGGTATTTCCTCAAACTTTGCCTAGTGTCCTATTATGCTGTCTTGAAAAACAACTTGGGAGGGCGGATGGAGAAACTCCTATGCTTTCCTTGTACAGCTGTGGGCAAAATTTTTAAATGACAAATATAAATTTTCATTTTCACAGTCTGCGGGCTCAGTTTTTATGATGGCAATTTGCATATACTCCAGAATGTTATGAAGAGTGATCAGATGAAAATGAACTTAATCCCATAAAAATTTCCACTGCATTTCTGAAGAAGGCTTCAGGGCGCCCAAGAAAGTCCACCAAGTGCCAGGACTGTCTCCTACAGTTGATTCAGGTGGGGGATCGGGGCACCTCCAGTGCAGAGCATGCTCAGGAATGGCAGCAGGCATGTGTGAGTGCATCTGCACGCACAGCCTTTTGGAGGATGGCCTGGTGTCAAGAAGGGCAGCAAAGAAGCCACTTCTCTCCAGGAAAAACATCAGGGACAGACTGATATGCTGCAAAAGGTACAGGGATTGGACTACTGAGGACTGTGGTAAAGTAAATTTTCTCTGAATCCTCTATACGATTGTTTGGGACATCCGGAAAAAACCTTGTCTGGAGAAGAAAATGTGAGTGCTACCCATCAATGCTGTGTCATACCAACAGTAAAGCATCCTGCGACTATTCATGTGTGGGGTTGCTTCTCAGCAAGGGAGTGGGCTCACTCACAATTTTGCCAAAGAACACAACCATGAATTAAGAATGGTACAAAAACATCCTCCAAGAGCAACTTTTCCCAACCATTCAAGAACAGTTTAGTGACGAACACTGTCTTTTTCAGCATGATGGTGCATTTTGCCAAAAGGCAAAAGTGATAAAGTGGCTTGGGGAGCAAACATCGACATTTTGGGTCCATGGCCAGGAAACTCCCCAGATCTTAATCCCATTGGAAACAAGTGGTCAATCCTCAAGAAGCAGGTGAACCAAAAAAAAAAAACCCACAAATTCTGACCCATCAAGCATTGATTATGTAAGAATAGGCTGCCATCAGTCAGGATGTTGCCCAGAAGTTAATTGACTGCATGCCAGGGCGAATTGCAGAGGTCTTGAAAATATTGACTCCTCATGACAAGGCCATTTTTTTCAATACGGCACTGCGTTATTTTAACTGACAATTGCGCGGTCGTGCAACGCTGTACCCAAATAAAATTATTTTCCCTCCCCCACAAATAACTTTCTTTTGGTCGTACTTGATCACCCCTGCGGTTTTTAAATTTTGTGCTATAAACAATAAGCATGACCATTTTGAATAAAACTTTTTTTATTTTTTTTACTTTTCTGCTATAAAACACAACCAATAAAAAAAAAAATGTACAAAATCAAATTTCATGAATTTAGGCCAATTTATATTTTGCTACATATTTTTGGTAAAAATTTCTCAGTAAGCGTATGTTTTGTTTTTGCTTAAGTTATTGCGTCTACAAACTATGGGATGGATTTATGGAATTTTTTTTTTTTTATTTATTTTTTTTTTTCCCCTAGGATTGCGGCGGACAAGTCTGACACTAAGTGACGCTTTTTGGTGACCAGTGCTACGAATAGTGATCAGTGCTAAAAGGAAAAAATAAAGCACTGTCACTGTACTAATGATACTGGCTAGGGAGGGGTTAACATCAGGGGCAGTCAAAGGGTTAAATGTGTTCCCTGGAAGTGCTCGCTAACTGTGTAGGGGATGCTCTGACTGGGTGAAGACCGAGATCCGTGTTCCTGCTTAGCAGAAACAGAAGATCTCCATCTTCTCCCCTATCAGAATGGTGATCTGCTTTGTTTACGCTCGGTAGCAATCACTGGTGGCTGGCGGTCATTGGGTCCCTGGACCCGCTGATTGGCTCCCCCTCTGCCGAATCAGCACGCAATCAGGTCTCCGGCGGTGCGCGCCCCCTATAAACTATTGCGCAAAATCACATACCTGTATGTCATTTTTGTTCACTAGAGCCACTTTGCCGCAGTACAAGTCCTTTACGCGGTCGGCAAGTGCTTAATGTAATGGTCAAAAGCTTTTGACACTTATGAAATGCTTGTAATTATACTTCAGTATACCATAGTAACTTGACAAAAATCTAAAAACCCTGAAGCAGCAGACTTTGTGAAAATTAATATTTCTGTCATCCTCCAAACGTTTGGTCATTGCTGTAGATACCTACAAATTAAGTTTCAAGTTTTTAAAGTTTAACCACTTACTCACTGGGCATTTAAACCCCCCCTTCCTAACCAGACCAATTTTCAGCTTTTAGTGCTCTCACATTTTGAATGACAATTACTCAGTCATGCAACGCTGTACCAATATGACATTTTTGTCCTTTTTTCACACAAATAGAGCTTTCTTTTGGTGGTATTTAATCACAGCTGGGTTTTTAATTTTTTGCTCTATAAAAGAAGAGACCGAAAATTCTGTGTTTTAAAAAAAAAAAAAAAATGCATTTTTCTTCTTTTTGTTATAAAATTTTGCAAATTAGTAATTTTTCTTCATTTTTTTTTCCCCCAAAATTTATACTGCTACATATCTTTGGTAAAAGTAATCCAAATTGGTGTGTTATTTGGTCTTTGTAAGAGTTATAGAGGCCACAATCTATGGTGCCAATCACTGAAGATTGATCACACCTGATGTACTGACAGCCTATCTCGTTTCTTGAGACCCTAAGAAGCCAGGAAAGTACAAATACCCCCCAAATGACCTTTTTTTGAAAAGTGGACGTTCCAAGGTATTTAGTTAGAGGCATGGTGAGTTTTTTTATTTTTTTTTTTGTAATTTTTTTTCCAACAATTCTTTGCAAAATCAAGATTTTTTTTTTCACAAAATTGTTATATTAGCAGGTTATTTCTCACACACAGCATATGCATAGCACAAATTACTCCCCAAAACACATTCTACTACTCCTCCTGAGTATGTCGATACCACGTGTGAGACTTTTACAGCGTGGCCACATACAGAGGCCGAACATGCAGGGAGCGCCATCAGGCTTTCTTGGAGCATAAATTACACATGTCATTTGTTGACTACCTCTTGCACTTTTGAAGGCGCTGGAGAACCAGGACAATGGAATTGCCCTATTTTGGAAAGAAAACGCCCCAATGTATAATCTGAGGCATAATGAGTCTTTTGAACATGTCATTTTATTTTATTTTTTCTACAAGTTTTTGGAAAATGTGTAAAGAAAATGAAAACACTTTTTTTTTTTTTGTTTTTTTTTTTTTTCACAATGTTTCTAACACATAGCATGTACATGCAAAAATTACACCCTAAAATAGATTCTCCTACTCCTCCTGAGTATGGCGATACCACATGTGTGAGACTTTTCCACAGCGTGGCCACAGAGAGAGGCCCGACATGCAGGGAGCACCGACAGGTGTGGGGCATAAGTTTCAAATCTAATTTGACTACCTATTACACTTTTGTGAGGCACTGTAGTGGCACGCAAAAAACAGAGATGGGGGGGTTTTGGGACTTTAAATGAGACATGCAGCTGGGAAAGTGACACAACATGGTAATGATATGAATATCTGATAATTGCACCATAAATGCGACCGCATCGTATTGCATAGTAATGAATGTATAAACAGTAAATTATAATAAATCAAGGAAACTTTATTTCATAGTAAGATATATATATATATATATATATATATATATATATATATATATATATATATATATATATATATATATATATATATATATATATATATATATATATATATATATATATATTATTATTATTATTATATATTATTATATTATATATATATATATATATATTATATATTATTATATATTATTATTATTATTATATATATATATATTATTGAAACATCATAAGACAACATAATGGCATAGCAGCCTATTATGGTCATCATGGTACCATAGTAAGAATTCATCAGACTAATATTTGCATATGACTGCATAATAGTATTAATAATGTCTGGTGAATGGACCACATTTGTGACCAAATAGCTTGCATGTATACAGGGTAAGAGAGTATGACATATGAATAAATGTTCCATAAATATGATCCAAAATAACAGGGTGACCCATCAACATAGCAGCACGATGTGGATCGCAATGGTGAGATAAAAACAATTCAATTTTAAAGTTGTGTGACTTCACAGTAATATAATAGCAGTTGGTGGAATCCAAACGGCATAATCTGGTAGAAGTATAGAGGGGTTGTTAATGTGAATAGCATCCAAGAGCTCTACGCGTTTCATGGATCTTTCCAATCTTCAGGAGCAGATGCAATGTAAATGTCTATAAAAGATATTTAAGGAAATTCTCAGGGGCTGATCACAGGGCAGGTAGAGAAAATTGTTGTAATATGATCTTAAAGTAGCAATGATGGTTAAAAACCATAAAAGGTTACTTACAAGGAACCTATGTAGATGGGTGGAGGGCACCGAGGGTGTGAGCCTGTCAGGGATAAAAGTCAAACAACCCTGGGAGCTGAGGCGGTACCTAAAGGGCGACTTTGTGAGGAATTATTGAAAGTGAAAATCACATCTTCATGTCCTAAAAGGATGAGAATACTAAAAGTGACTGTAGAATAAAATGAATATGAAATAAAATAGTTAGCATTGAATAAGTGTGTGTGAATACCAGACTAAACCAAAAGGTATAGCGGTTTGCAGTTTTGAGAGAAAACAGAGGGAACAGTGAAAATTGTACAAATAAGTGATAATGTAATGACCGAACAAGGGGAATATGGTTAGGAGAGATAGAGTTGCATGTATATGCCTGTGCCACAGGAACGAGTATAACAACAATAGTGGAGGCCAAAAGAAGCCATAGTATTACCTGAGATTCCCAGAACACCAAAATGCCACCTGAGTGGCCACCGGTAGGAAGTGTTTAGCGGGGAATGTGTATCCATTTTGGGGTAATATATATAGGTTAGAGTGCCGCCAGTAGGTAACCGCCAACGCCACGTGGGCGGCTAAATAAAGAAGGGTAACAGCTGTCGGAGCCGAACCAAGCCACCCCGCAGCTGGCGCTTCTTATAGACGCTTGGATGGGCAGCGCAGTGTCACGTGATGGCGTCATAGCGACGTCACACGCACGAAACTGGGAACGTGGCGTCGATGCGTGATGGGAAGTCCGCCCCAACCCCCACATGACTGGGGGGGGGAGGGCTCCCAGCATGCATCGCAGCTCCCGGGATTGCGAACCCCGGCAAGGAGACCCACCCAAAGGCCGACCACACCCCCCACACGGTATTGTCCGCAAGGAGGTATAAACGAGTCAAGGTTTAAAATGATAATATTGGTACTAAGTAAATACCTGTCTCTGGGAAGAAGCCTCAAAAAGGAAGAGAATTATAGCCAAAAGTTTTAAATCATACAGGTACTAATGATGGAAGATGCCAAAATAATACAAATTATGATAAAACCTACGATCCTATCCACAGTAAAATTGAAAACCTGTAGTGGCACGGACGAGCATGAATGGGGATGGCTGAGTATGGATGGGATGACTGAGCATGAATGAGTATGGCTGGGTACGGCTAATTATGGATGGGGGTTTATGGATTGGCTAGGTATGGATGGATGGCTGGCTGAGTATGGCTGGGTGTGCTGAGCATGGATGGATGAGTGCTGGAATGGGCACATATCTGCACTGTGGGCACTACACATCCAGCCCATAGCGCTGCTGCCACTGATCTCTCCCCTCGCACTGTACTGATCTGTACAGAGAGGGGGGAGAGGAACCCGGACGTGACGCTGGTTGGTTTACAAGTGATCACTCCGTCATTTGACGGAGCGATCACGTGGTAAGCGGCCATTTACCGTGATCAGTGATGCGCCGGGTCCGGGTGCGCGCAAGAGTGGTATTCTGGGAGGACATCGATGTACGCCCTCCCAAAGTTATCAAGCCGCATTGTAGCCGTCATTCGGCTATAGCGCGGTCGGCAAGCACTTAACTGAGTAAATTATTAAAAGGCACTTTTTTTTCTTGTATTCTTACTCAAATATATGTTTCATCTGCATACACTGCTTAAATTAAGATCTAATGTTTGCATACTCAAATATATTAGTCAACATTTTCCATGGGGTATTTTTCACGTGACTGTGTCATATGAATCAAATGTGTTTTGGTCGGAGGTTTAGGATTAAGGTCCTGTGGTGTTCATCCTGAAAGAGGTGTTTTTACCTGGATCTGCACTTAGGGGCTTTCTGTTTGTTTAGTAAATATGTTGTAAATGACAAAGCTGCTGTTGTGAGTTTTTGTCTACAAAACTGTAGACTTTGCATTAAAAAAATGTATTTCACACGTATGCAGATTTACGTGTTTACGTCTTCTGTCATTTCATCACAAGAAAGTTAAGGGGATAAAAAACGAAGTCTTCCTGGAGGCGTAAGCCTTTTATTGGGCTTCTATTGATCCAACTAGATAAGTTCTCTAAGAATTTATATTCTGCATTACCTACCAAATTGTGCCATATTTGTGTAAAATGAAACGCAATTGGAATATTGACAGGTGTCTATGCTGCATACCTGACCCTGCTCAAGCTTGGACTACATCAAATGGTACACCCCTTCTAAAAAGTTGCTTATATTTACTGTAAATACAGAAACTTTAACATTCAAGTAACATAATAGAAAACTTTTGTTAGGAAACTTAACAGTGATCCAGCTTCCTGGCCACTGTAACTCTTCCAAGCTTCCATAAAGTTTAGTTACTGGCAGGCAAGATGTAAACAAACATCGCATGCTTTCAGCTCGTGAATTTGGGCTTTATCAGTATCTCCTCTAAAGCTAGGTTTACACATGTCCAGTGTGAATTTCCTGTCCATTTTTCATTGCGAATTTCCAAAGCAGCGGTTCAGCTGTGATTTCAGATACGGTTCAGCTGCAGATTTTCTGAGGCAGCCACCGGCATCTTTAACGAAATTTGGTTGTTAAAGAGCGAACTGGGAAGCCGTCCGCTTCGTCCTTAACCAATAACTCATGAGCTGCCAGCGGGTTCTCTGTTGACAGCTGAATATAAACCAAATAACTGCCGACAACATTTGAAAGAAACAGTGTGGGGGGGCCCCCCTAATCCATACTAGGCCCTTCTGGTCTGCTATGAATTTTAAGGGGTCCCCTCCTCCTAAATCAATACCCCCTCCTGAACCATACCAGGTCACATGCCCTCAAAATAGGGAGGGTGCTTTGAGGTAGGGGGGATTATCCCCCCCCCCTCCCAAAGCGCCTTGTCCCCAATGTTGATGGGGACAAGGGCCTCCCTTCCCCATAACCCTGGCTTGGGGGTCTGTGGGCGGGGGTCTTATCGGAATCTGAGCCCCCCTTATGTGAGGGAGTATGGGGTGCATTGTACCCCTACTCATTTACCAAAAAAAAGTCGTGTTGCCTGGCGCTGTGACCCGAAAAAAGAAAAAAAAAGCTCTGTATCCGTCCCTGGCTCCTGCGTCAGCTCGACCATCTGGTAGTTTTTAAATAACTAAGGGCTGGGGGTCACCCAGCGCCGCCAGTTGCATGCTGGGCCGCTTGCTCATCCTAAGGGTCTTGTATGAATTTGGGGGGGGCGCCATGCTGTTTTTTTTTTTTTTTTTTTTTATCTCTCGCAATTCTTGTTCAAAATGTATGTCTGTGCGATTCAGATGCGTTCCCATAGAAGGCAATGAGCCTGGAATTCAGATCTGAGCCGCACTGCAGTGCTCAGAAAATGCACAGGACTCTTTAAATGCTCTGTAAATTTGCACTGCTGCTGCACCGCAGATATGTAAACAGGTTCCATAGAAAGCAGGTTGTGAACAGAGCCTAAACACACAACAGCTGAAACTGATTCATCAATTGGACTCAAAGCACATTTGGTGTGTGTATTTGAATCTTTGCAAATCCACAATTGAAAGTGAAGTACCAGAGTGAGCATTTTAGTGAAGGGTGTTTTTTTAATACTTTTTTTTTTTTTTTTTTTTTATTGCATAAGTTTGCATTGACCAGAAATAAAGATTATAGTAAAGGTTTGCATGTGTAAAGATGCCTTAGAAGAGAGTGCTTTGTGTATTGGACCGAATGTTTTAAGTGTGTTACGTATGCATTTGGTTTTATTAAAATAGCAGTGCTTAACTTGACCAAGTAGGCCAGGGCAGAAATGTAGTCGTTATGTTATTGGTGATGGCAAATGGATCATTTTTTATGCTTTTTTAACAGCGCTGTTTTGTAAAACAGTATAAAGTGTAAAGTGCAGTACCCATAGGAGCTAGTAGATTGCATCTGTATCGGTCTGACTTCAGCACAATGAGGCTGCAAGTCTGATGTGCACTCATCTAATACACGTTATAGAATCAATCTTGGGTGAAGTGGTTATAAATTGCCCAAAATTATTTGTATTGGCAGGAAATGCAGTATCTTTTATATATTGAATGTACATATCTTTCCTCTTTTTATCTACTTTAGTAATGGAAATGTCACCCTTGACTGTTTGGGCTGCATCCAGGATAAAATCACTGTATGTGCCACAGATGACTCCTATCAGAAGGCGCGGCAAAGCATGGCGCAGGCTGAAGAGGAGAACAAGAGCAGAGGTGCCATTGTTATCAAAATGGGTAGCAGATATGGAGGCAAGTATTTTAGGATTTCCATGTTTGAACTCTCGTCTAGACAGTTGGTTATGGATTTTATAATCAGTAGTACTTAATTTGTCACCAGGATCACCTCAACTAAATGTTTTGCGTTTCCCCCGGGCCCAGGGTTCTGCATGCAGTGAACCAGGTGAACAAATTACTGGGAGGGGCTGTGCAACAAAGAAGGGGAAGCAGGAGTGAGTGATGGGAGTGAGTCCCTGAGTGTAAGAGTACCTTGTTGGTTGGGCGTGTGGTGGTGCTGAGGCATTATGGATGGATCTGCATATGAGTGTGTGCACTGCAAATGTTAGAGGAGGTATTTTTTCCTTTTTATTTGGCACAATTTTCAATTTTACTTTTTTATGGACTATTTATGATCCCTGTATCATGAGAATATCAGTCACTATATCCAATTTACCCTTTTTTTCTGTTATGATTATCACTGTAATATTAGGATGATTTATATTCACTAGTAGCACAGCGCTGGTTTTTGATTTATATATTTTTTTGTAGCAGTGACCATAATAATGTTAAAACATTTATTTATTGTAACTTGTAAACAAGCACATACTAGAAAGATAGTCGCATCATTTTAAGAACAATTTTTTTCAAGGCTGAGACTGTTCTCCAAGACTTGTACTGGGAGAGAATATTGTCATCAAAGAAACACAGGACAGAAATGGAAAGGTTTCAGATCAAATGTATACAAACGCGCTGCAAAACGCGTTCACGTGGGCAATAAGTTTAAAGTGCTAAAAGTAAACAATTTGTGGCCTAAAGTGTTCACCTTTACAAAAAAAAACTGTAAACTTGAACGAACACCGTAAAACCCACCCTGCCACACCCCTCCCCCACCCTGCCACACCCCTCCCCCACCCTGCCACACCCCTCCCCCACCCTGCCACACCCCTGCCACACCCCTCCCCCACCCTGCCACACCGTTTTTTGCAAGTGGCTCTAGGTGATGGACCTCTTCTCAGGTTAACCAGCTTTACTTGTTGTTCTTTTATTTATTTATTTATTCGTTTTTAATTTACCTCCCAATTCTTCAATCAACCTTTTTGTCTTTGAATGCTTATTCAGAAGCCATTAATCCAGATTCGTGCAACCTCCGTGAAACCTTAGGTGCTACACCCGGACCCCACATCCTCACACTGTGGGGATGGTCTGAAATGTTGCATTAGGCAGTAGATCCTGCACACTTGGTCTGCTGTTTTGAGTTAGCTGCAGGGTGCTATACATGTCCAGGGCTGTGGTCCATCGCTATGGAACCCAGTCCCCTGACTCCTTTGGGGGTAGGTCTACTGTGATGGGTGGAGCTTGGACTTTAAAGTCCTCCCCAAGAGCTCCTAGCCCCTCTGAACACCGAGCACCATCGCATTCTACCCAGACTTTAATTTCAAGACCCAAATTCAGCCCCTTTAGCACAAGACTTGGCCAACAAGGTCCACCAAGCACTTCAAAGCCCTCTCTACAATGAAGGGGCATTCTCATGCCTAAGAGTGAGGAGGCAAATGTTAGTTTGAATATATATAAATCACTGCACTAGGTGATGACAAATGATCCTGAAAAACATAAGTCCTTTACAGTCCCAGCATGTGCAGTGTTCATAGGTGCTCGTGCTCCAAAGATGTGCTCAGACCAGGTGCCCCACGTGGATGTGCACGCGCCCCTGGGTGTTCAACTGTCTCTAGTATGGTCGCTTAGGCTGGTGGGGAGACCCCTGGATAAATCCTTTGCTGGCAGCTTATGCACTGGATGAGTCCTCGCATGGATAGATGGAAATGACATCTGCCATTCTCTCTCTCTAGATCTATATATTCGCAGTCTCACCGTGCCCATAATCACAGCCTCACTGTAGTCTGTGCCTGGATTAGAGTCTGCGGGCATCTCCCGCTGTGTGTCTCGGAGTTGAGTGTGAAAACTTTGGCCGTGCTGTGAGAAAAGTCCAGCCCTCCTCCTAGATCAGCTCGTGTGATAGACGCAGTGTTCTGTCTATCACACGAGCTGATCTAGGAGGAGGGCGAGACTTTTCTCACAACATGGCTAAAGTTTTCACACTCGGAGACACACAGCAGGAGATTCCTGCAGACCGTGTATGACATATAGTGGAGCAGGGAGTGGAGCGCTGCGCTGCAGCCACAGCTTGGCCCAAAGCGGCCCCAGGGCAGGCTGCCTACCAATCAAAAAAGTTTTGATCGATCAGAAAAAACTAGTGATTAATCGAGGCATAAATCGTTAATTTCCGCAGCCCTTATATATATATTCTCTCATTTGTACTTGTTGCGATTTTAGCAGGTTCTTACTGCAGCTGGTGTATTTATATGTAACATTTGCACTTATTTTTATTTTCAATTTCTTTGGTTATAAGTATTTTTCATATTTTACAGTTTGCATCTTTCTGGGTCACAGACATCCCAAATCTGTGGTTTCAAAAAGGTACAAGAGTTCAAAACACTACCACTTAAAGGCTTTCTTTCAAATCAGTCAAATACTACCGAAGGACAATGAGATTTGCAAACGGCCTTAAACCACCTCTTGTGACAGTCATCGTACTGTTATCGCCACAAGACAGGTTCAAGAGATTCTACTGAAACATGTTCAGTGCCAAAACCCAACAGAAGTATTTGTCCTATTCTGGATTTAAAATCCCTTAACAAATTCCCTTGCATTCTAACATTTTGTTTGGAATCTGCAAGGTGAATAAGATGCCGAGAGAGCCTTATCTCATACTTCAAAACGACAAGGTTGTGTTATGCCCAATACTATCCTGTTACGTTTCCACTCCACCATATCTGTTGGAGTATGCTGGACCTTTACTAAGACTCAATTGCCCAAATCTGTAAGTGCCATCTGGTCTACTGTTCATACCTTTTCAAAGTTCTACCAGTCTTCTGCTGATGAAGGTTTCAGCTGCAAGGTTCTTATATCAGCATTGTGAAGTTGGGTCTGTTGACCCTTGTTGTCTCTAGAAATTCTGGATGAACCCTCTGCACACTGCTGTATACTTTTTCTAGCAAACTTTGCAATAACAAAATACAGGGATTTTTAGTTTACACACATATTGCAATACATATTTAAGTTTGACAAAGTAATCCCTATGTGGCCAGACCTACTCTACTTTTCAAATTCTGCTGTGGACACAATTGCCAACATGGGGCATATAGACACAAAGTGGGGGAGAGAGTCTCGAATTTCATCCAGGATTTCTAGTGTTAACATGTGGTCACACTCATTTAGCACCTGATAGATTATATACATGTACAAGCTATTTGGGTTTGAGCGCAGGTATTTTTGTTCTCGTCAGGTCTCCTTGGCACAATTCAGTTTGCCTAGTTATTGCCTCCCTTACTTGGGGACATGTCAGGGTCTATGATTATCAAGTCTGTGTCCTGTACGTTTAAAAGCAATTTTGACTTGCCTGTAAATTCCATATCTTGAAGTACAGGACACAGACCACCCTTGTTTCTAATCTTGTGTTACTCTATATTGCTAGCACTCTCAGTGGGGGCTGGGGTTATATGGAAGCATCCAGGGGGTGTGTCCTTCAAAGCTTTGCCTTTAATCACCTGATTAGGTACTAGCCAAAAGCCAGGTTCTAAAAATGGCAAGCCTGTGTCCTGTACTGTACTCCAGCAGATGGCATTTTCAAATCAAATTTTTTTTTTTTTTTACTTGAAATGGAGGTTAATTTTCAGGATTTGAAAAAGGTCGTATGGAAAAACATAACGATAAAACTCTATAGTATGTATTGGCTACAAGTGCATTTCTATTGGTGGCTCCATTGATCCAATTTTGTTAGGGGTAGAATGCATATCTAGTATGTACATACCAACTTTTTACATTTTTTTTTTTCCAGCAGTCAAAAAGGTCCAAGTCCGGAAACCTGCTCCAGGAATCTCTGATGCTGTTCCATCAAGGAAGCGACCGACACCAGTAAATATAGCGAATGCGATAAAAAAAAACACCACCACCTCCACCACCACCGTTTCTCAACGACCCTTCAAAGACAGGGTGATACATTTTCTAGCCCTTAAACCATACAAGAAGCCTGAGCTTATTCTGCGATTACAGAAAGATGGCCTTTCATTACAAGACAAAGACTGTCTAGATGGCCTCCTGCAACAGGTAAATAGTATGTTTAGCCATACATTACCTATAAATAAGAAATATGTTTGCATATTGTATACATGCCATTTCTGGAGTGTCAAAACACTAGATTTTCATTCTGTATTTGTGTTTTTTTTTTTTTTGTCATTTTAACCCCTATCATTTAACTATCAATAAATGCTGTACATAATCACCATGGGATTCATTTTCTGTATTCTGCAAAAAACTAGTTGATCCTGCTCTTCTGTCTCCCTCCTTCTATTCATGTTCCCACTGCATTGGGGGTTTTGCAGAACAGTGTTTGCAGCTTGTGCACATGCTCAATTTTCAGTGTGTTTCTACCCTGAGCATTTCCTTCCTATCACATCTGAGCAGCCCATGTGACTATAGAGCCACGCCTGTGGGCGTATACAGTGGTAAATGACCACGCCTTCTCTCCATGTTTTTGCCAAAGACTATTAAAGATTTGATTTTGAATATATTTGTATGACCTTTTTTAAAACTTTTTTTTTTTTTAATTTTACTTATTTTTGAACATGTGACCAGCAGTAGAAAACTAGAAGCTCCTCCTGCCATGGTTTCCCTATAGACAGGCTGGGAGAGAGCTGGGTCATGTGACAGCTGTATATTAAGAGAAAGATGCTTTCCGTACATACTCGAGTATAAGCCGAGTTTTTCAGCACTTTTTTTGTGCTGAAAGTGCCCCACTCGGCTTCTACTCGAGTCAAGCACTTTTCTGTTGCAAAGAATGACATTTTCCGAACTGACTTTGGGGCCCCGTATCTAGGGGCCACTTAGTGCTAGGAACCCCAAATATGGCCCTGAGATATGGGGCCCCAAAGTCAGTTCAGAAAATGTCACTCTCTGCTGCAGAAAAGTGCTTGACATTTTCTGAACCGACTTTGAGGCCCCTTATCTCAGGGCCACTTAGGAAACCCAGCTTTGGATATTTTATGGTGCTGGTTCCACTGGGTTTGCACACCAAATTTGGGGTTCCTAGCACCAAGTGGCCCCGAGATACAGGGCCCCAAAGTCGGTCAACTGTGTCCATCTGCAGCATTTCGGGACTCTTTGGGTCCAGAGACCCCACATTTTGGCTGCAGCTAGGGGGCATCTAGGGACCCTTAACTACAGAGTTTGAAATTCGGGGGGACCGATGGCTGCAAATGGGCACAGTGAGGCTGCAAATAGGCACAGTGAGGCTGCAAATGGGCATTGTTGATCCTCTTTTCCACTTACAGTAGCTGCGCATTTCTCACCCTAGGCTTATATTAGAGTCAATACGTTTTCCCAGTTTTGTGGTAAAATTAGGTGCCTCAGCTTATACTCACGTATATACGGTAGATTTTTTTTTTTTATTAAAATAATCTTGTCATCATTCGCATACAGAAAGATGGGACAATGTAAATTAAACGGTGCGTGTGTTGTATTACTTTTAATGATGGTTACTTGGAATATCTTTATGCTGTATGCTAATTCTTCAGCAATAACTGGGGAAAGGTCAGGACAGACAGCCTTGAGATGTTGTCACTGTGGTGCAGAAAAATTGCCTAAGTTTTTGGCATTTCTCAGCAGATTTCTACTGATGCCAGTGAAAATCTTGCACACTTCAAACAAGCCTTGTGTAGTATGTGTTCATTTTTTGTGAAAGCTGAACTTTCATTACCTTCAGTCTTGCACAACTACAGTGGATGCTTTCGCCTGTACTGTTACCGTACCTTTATTTCACTGCAAACTGTACGCTTCTCATAATGTGCATTAGAAGCTGTAGCAAGTTGGACAGAGCCTGTCTCGTATCCAGAGCTGTGCAAATCTGAAGAATGGATAGATACAAATTATTTGGCAGGTAAATCTTCTCCTTTTGTGTGTACACTGCTCAAAAGGGGATACTTTGATGAGGAAAAATATCATGCTGGATATCTGTACTGATATGGGGACTGGGTAATGTGTTGGGAACGAAAGGTTGCCACATCGTTTGATGAACATGATCAACCTACAGAGAGGGCTGAATTCAAAGATACCCGGAAAATCAACGTGAAAAAAATTAGGTAGCAGGCTAGTTCATTTTGCTGAATTTTTATTGCAGCCACTCAAAATGGTACTCCCACATGCTTGTATGCATGTCCGACAACGTCGGAGCATGCTCCTAATGAGATGACAGATGGTGTTCTGGAGTATTTCCTCCCAGATCTGAACCAGGGCATCACTGAGCTCCTGAACAGACTGAGGTGCAACGTGGCGACGTCTGATAGATCAACACATAATGTCCCAAAGGTGTTCTTTTTGATTTAGGTTAGGCGAGCATGAAGGCCATTCAATGGTATCAATTCCTTCATCCTCCAGGAACTGGCTACATACTCTCACCACATGAGGCCGGGCATTGTCGTGCACCAGGAGGAACCCAGGACCCACTGCACCAGCGCGCAGTGTCTGACAATGGGTCCAAGGCTTTCATCCCGATACCTAATGGCAGTCAGGGTGCCCTTGTCTAGCCTGTAGAGGTTTGGGTGTCCCTCCATGGATATGCCTCCCCAGACCATCACTGACCCACCACCCAACCGGTCACGCTGAACGATGTTAACAGGCAGCATAACGTTCTCCACGGCTTCTCAAGACCCTTTTATGTCTGTCACATGTGCTCATTGTTGAACCTGCTCTCATCTATGAAAAGCACAGGGCGCCAATGGCGGACCTGCTAATTCTGGTGTTCAATGGCAAATGGATCGAGCTCCACGGTTCCAGGCAGTGGGCACAGGGCCCAGTAAAAGGCGGGCCCTCAGGCCATCCTCAAAGTCTGTTTGATTGTTTGGTCAGACATTACGCCAGTGGTCTGCTGGAGGTAATTTTGTAGGGCTCTGGCAGTGCTAAACCCGTTCCTCCACAAAGAAGCAGATACCGGTCCTGCTGATGGGTTAAGGACCTTCTACGGCCCTGTACAGCTCTCCTAGAGTAACTGCCTGTCTCTTGGAATCCCCTCCATGCTCTTGAGACTGCGCTGGGAGACACAGCAAACCTGGCAATAGCACGTATTGATGTGCCATCCTGGAGGAGTTGGACTGCCTGTGCAATCTCTATAGGATCCAGGTATCGCCTCATGCTACCAGTAGTGACACTGATCCTAGCCAAATGCAAAACAGTCAGAAAAGATGCATCAAATATATGTCAAAGAGAAATTTCTAAAACATTAGCAGCTCTAGTGCAAACATAGCAAACATTTAAAAATATCAATAAATTGCTTAAGAGTCCACTTAAAGTATCAAATGGTGATCCGCTCAGTGAGGATCCATTAAGAAAAGGCAGGCGAGTATAAAACTAGACGATCGTGGAAGAAAATATTAGCAGCGATCTCTAGTCTCCATCATGAACTCGCACAGATGTCTTTCAAATCACCCCCAAATTCACACTGTTCGAGTTCAGCTGAAGTCGCATGATTTCAAACACGTGTTCAGTGTGAACGAGGGCTAAAAAGTGTTCCTTAAAAAACAATTTTAGCAGTGCATTTCATGTGTTGTGTGTTTTAGCTATTTGGCTTTAAAGTGAAATTTTACCTAGGCGCATATATCGGTAGTGTTTTCTTATCTCTCTCCAAAGCGCTAAGGGTTTTTTTTTTACTAAAGGCAAATCCACTGTGCACTTGGAAGTGCATTTGCTTTAGATCTGAGGGGAAGATCTGAAATGAGGGGAAGCTCTGCTGATTTTATCATCCAATCATGTGCATGCAAAAATGCTATTTTTTTTTTCCTTACATTTCCCACTCAAATCTACAGCAACTACACTTCCAAGTGCACTTGTAGTGCTAAGTGGATTTGCCTTTAGTAAATAAACCCCCCTGTCCCATGTCTTTCTGCTGTTAAGTCAGAAGTTATCATGCTGAGAACAGAGAAACAAGTTCTCAGACGGGAAATAAAAGCAGCTGAAAATGTGTCGTAGGAGGTTGCTGTAAATAGATTAGCAGACAGCTTGTCTTGTCATGGCACAGTTCCGAAAGTGTCTTCGTCGTTCTGCCTATGTGGAGTGGGGGGGTGTGACTTTCCTCCAATCTGCTGTCTCCCAGTGTAAGCCGAGAATACTTTCCTCCTGCTGAACGAGGAAGTGAAAATTCTAACCCAATGTAAGAATTCTAAAGAATATAGAAAGGTAAAGACAGCAGATATGCATGTAAAACTTATGTAGGGAGATTTGTTTCACCCCTGTGTATCATCTTAGGCTGTTTACATCACTGGGTATATGTGAGGGTTTACATCCACTTTAAGCAACCCAAAATATGCTTTTACTCTGTCTTGGACTCCTACTCCTTTATAGCGTTGGCTAGATTTACTGCAAAATTTTATGTATGCTTTTCTTTTTAAATTTCAGGTGGCAAATATAAGCGCCAAAGACTGCACTTACACATTGAAAGACTCTATTTACAAAGAGGTGCAGAAAGACTGGCCTGGTTATTCAGAAGGTGACCAACAGCTACTAAAACGAATACTTGTCCGGTATGTTCTCGGTTTGATTCTTTCAATAAAATAAAAAGAAAACCTTTTTTTGTGCGCTTGCATTAGATACTTAAATCTATATTCCTGTGTGATTGTCATAAATAGATGAATAAATGAATAAACACCATCAAAGTTAATTTTAAGTGTAAGTGAATAAAAAGTCGCAAAGCGACACAGCAAATAGCGACATGTAAATCAAATACTAATATTAACCATTCCATACAGATAAATGTAGAAAACTTGTGTGCAAAAAACAAGGTTATGCCACCCAACTGCAAAGTCATAAGTGAAAGAGTTCAAAATTGCATCATGAGTCGCAAAAAAAACGCATATCCAAAGTTCATAAAGTTGCATTCCTTAGTGTGTATAAAGGAATAAGGGGACGTGAAGGGACCTCCAACCACCAGTGGATCCAAAGGTTGATAACTACATCAACGTAAAAGTGTCGGAATCATCTCGTGTGGTGAGCTGTCATCTCCTGTCCCTGCAGAGGGCTAAATCTGTATGCTTCTAAGACCTTGCTATAAAGGAGGTCCTACGCGTCTGGTAAGGATACATCTGTTATCAACCTTTGGATGCACTGGCGGTTGGAGGTCCCTTCACGTCCCCTTATTCATTTATACACACTAAGGAATGCAACTTATGAACTTTGGATATGCGTTTTTTTTGCTACTCATGACGCAATTTTGAACTCTTTCACTTATGACTTTGCACTTGGGTGGAATAACCTTGTTTTTTGCACACAAGTTTTCTATAGTTATCTGTATGGAATGGTTAATATTAGTATTTGATATACATGTCGCTATTTGCTGTGTCGCACAGCGACTTTTTATTCACTTACACTTAAAATTAACTTTGGTGTTTATTCATTTATTAATCTATTTATGACAATCACACAGGAATATAGATTTAAGTATCTAATGCAAGCGCACAAAAAAAGGTTTTCTTTTTATTTAAATTTTTCACCTCATTGATATTTGTGGTTTTTGTTGCAGCTGCAGTTACACTAATTTTGCTTGGTAGCGCAGGTTTTCTTTTTTTCCTTTTTGATTCTTTCATTACCTGAATTTCTGCCATTACAAATGCAAGCTGTGTTTCCTGTAAGATCTTATTTAGCTTTTTCCTTTTTCTTTGAGATTGTTACCTAAATCCAATTTTTATTAGCAAGTCCAAGTTTAACACACACTGCTGCCTGGATCCTTTTGCATGGTCTACTGGTCACTTTGTTGGCATATATTATTTTTTTTTTTTTTGCACTATACTCTTGTTTTCTTCCCAGGCTTATGAAACCTTATTCCATTCATTCAAAAACCAGGCCTTCCTGCGAGTCTAGTAATCTGATCTGAACCCTGCATGGCGAGAAGAATAAAAGGAGTGGTGTAGTGCACAGAGTACTACTATAAATAAGGATAGGAACTGCCACAATTGTGTGTATAGATCATTTACCACTGACCGGGGTGCTGAATGATCAGCTTTTATTTAAAGAAAACATTTATCCCAAAAGGAACAAAACGGTTTAATTGCTAAAAAATATTAAAAAAAAAAGTATTAGCTAGAGTTTGGCTTCAATGTGTTTTGTGTATTTAAATCTGCTAGTACATCCAACACTCCAGACTGACAATGCAGATGTCCTCCAAAGTTGTTGTTCCTTCATCCAGAGTGAGGGCACCCTAATGCAGGATGTGTTACTGGCCAGATCAACATGTGAAAACCGAGGGAGGGAAAGGCCTAAAACAATAAAACGAATACAGCCACCATATATAATGATTGGTTAGTTGCAATATATTACATTTTTGGTTTTGGGTTTAATACCAATTTAATAATTGTTTAATAGTTAACAAAGGTAGTCTGCCTAACTGCTAAAAACGAAGACTTTAAATGGAACAGGGTGCTGTGTATTTTCCTACTTTTTACATTCCAGGTTAAAAAAAAAAAATGCCTAGCTTTTGATTGTTTTGACTTTTTAAATAGGTTATATAGCAGATACTCAGTTGTACTGCAATCCGAAGTGATTCCAGATCTACTTTTTATAGTAATCATGCTGGCGACTGTATAAAGAGGGTTAAGTTTGTCCCACAATGTAAACCAACCTTTAGTGTAGCGTAAAACTGAGAACTTTTCTACTGTGCTTTTGGGATGCTTTGCAAGTGAAATAGAATAATTCTCTTTCCTGGGCAGCTAGACAAAACAAAACATTTATTTTTTAATAAATATGCAATATATATTAATGCCCAACTTCAGCCAAAATGTTTTGTTTTGGATGGAGCAGAAAATGTGTTTTATTGCTGTCTGTATCTTTTAAAGTTGTTGTTGTAAACCCTCTCATATACCCAGTGAAATGACCTCAGGTGATACAGAGAGAGAGGGATTAAACACATCCTCCTACATAGGTTTTACTTGTTTTTCTGCAGTCTTCTCCTCTTTACAACTCTTCAAATGTGCAGTATTGTGATACAATCCTTCTGCTTCTGTCAGTATCACAGAGGAGGGGTGGAGAGCTGCAGTTGGTGTGAGAACTGATTTGAGGAAAGGGACACACCCCACTTCGCACGTAGCACCAGAACGAAGGAAGGATACAGTGCTGTGTCCTGAATAGACAAGCTGTGTGCTGAGTTCTCCTCCCCCTCACAAATTTTTTATCTTCTGTGTTGGGAAAACTTTTTTCTCAAAAGTTAGACATGCTGATAACCGGAATCAAGCACCCGAGAGAAATGACACTTAGTTTTGGAGATAGACATGTAGACACTACAGATACAGTTGGGAAAATAATTTATTTGATCCTCTGTAAGTTTGCCCACTTACAAAGAAAAGGTCTATCATTTTTATAGTAGGTGTATTTGAAACAATAGACAGAATATCAACCAAAAACCCACAATACAAATATTATAATTTGCGTTGCAGTTCAGTGAGTAAAATGAGTATTTCCAAGCAAAACCTGACTGGTGGAGAAACCCATGTTGGCAAGCACAGAGGTAAGACGTTTGTGGGCTCTGTAAGATTTCAATCCATGGCGGTGTATTGTGTTACCAATGGTTTGTTTGGTGACACAGGTCCTAACTGCCTTGAGATCATTCACAAACTCCTCCCCTGTAGTTCTGGGCTGATCCCCCCCCACTTTTCTTATCTTCCTTACCCCGTGAGGCGAAATCTTGCATGGAGCTCCAGACCAAGGTCGATTGATAGTTGTTTTTGTATTTTTCCATTTGCGAATAATCTCTCCAACAGTTGTCTCCTTCTCACCAAGCTTCTTGTAGCCCATTCCAGCCTTGTTCTGATCTACAATCTTGTCCCTGACATCTTTGACAGCTCTTTGGTCTTGCCAATGATGGTGAGTTTTGAATGGAAGGGAGATTCTGTGGACAGGTGTCTTTTACACACATAATGAGTTGTTAGGAGCACCTTCTTAAATTGACAGGCCAAATCTGTGTACCACATGAGCACATAAAATAACCACTCTGTGTGAGCCAGAATTATTGTTTGTAGGGGATCAAATACTTATTTTACTCACTGAACTACAGCTCAGTTTAAAACATTTGTATCATGTTTTTTCTGGATTTTTGGTTATTTTGTCTCTATCATTTAAAATACACCCATGATAAAAATTATAGACCCTTCATTTATTTGTAAATTGGCAAACATACAAAATCTGCAGGGGATTAAATAATTTTCCCCACTGTATACGTGCTTTGCTCCGATTTCACAACTGAGGTTTACAACCATTTTAGTGTATTACAGCTTACTGGTCCTTGGATATGTGGTGGCTGCATACGTTTTTCCTTTTCATAATTTATTTCAATTTTCTTTTAACCTGATAATCCTGCCATGACAACCGTAAAGAGCAGCTATGTCTCCATAGGGCAGGGAGTATGTTAAGAATACAGAACAGGTGTTTTGTACTCATCAAATGGGTGACAATGCTAACTGATGACTTCCTGTACGCTCTGCCACTGAACTGTTATCCGCTCACAAGATTTCTGACTGGATCAACAGTTTTTTTTTTCTTCTACTTGTTGAACAGATAGAAATAAAAAGCTTTCCATTGTAAATTTAAAAGACCAAAAGAGAACAGGTTAAAGTAATGTAGTATTCTCCCCTCACTTCCTGTCCAGACAGGAAAAAACTGATAGCGGTTCTAATCTATCCCAAACTCTAGTGTGTCCGATAGTTTTGTTTTTCTTTCTTTTAAGTCATTCCTTGCTGGGGAGATTTTCCCTCCCTTCCATCACTAGGGCAGGAAATGAGGGTAAAGACATAATCTGTGTCAGCCATTAATTACTGTTTTTTTTCTCATTCGATCCTCCCTGCTGAGCCTTTGTATTTTGACAGCAGGGAGAGTTCCCTGATGTTAGAATACACTGATCAGCGCCGCCAGCTATCCAACCAGCCTGTCGGGAAAATCAAACAGGCTGGTTGGACAAAAGTCGATTGGTAGGTTGAATTCAGTAAAACCAGCCTGCCCATAAATGCTTTGAAATTTGGTCAGTCCCTGCTGAACCGGACAAATTTTGATCCGTGTATGACTGTCTTTAAGGTTTTTAAAGTCAAAGTAATAGTTTTTTTTAGCATTTGAAATGGAGTGGTATGAAGATTTCGATTTAAAGGATACACCTTGTACACTCTGGATGCTCAGAAACCGTGCACTTATCCTACTGATCTAACAGCCTCAATGCATGTAAGGTTGTGAAGGAGCCCTAAAAAAAATCTGTTTAAAATAACTTATAGTTTATGGTTATAAATGATGGTGTTTGGCACCCTCAGGCTGTGGAAACCTACATCTTTGCAGCTTTCTGACTGTGCTACAAAACATAATTTTTTATTTATTTATTTATTTATTTATTTATTTTTTAGGAAGGTAAGCCAGCCACAAAATCCATGTGGACAGACAGAGAATGCACCTCTGAGCCCTCCCAAAGACAATGTGAATTCCACTTCCCCATACCCCCAGGTATGTTATAAATTGCACATCACTAGTCTGCAGTAGCAATATATCTCAATGCAAGTGATTTGACAGCATCCAGACCTTTTCAGGACAATGTAAAAGGTTACCTCTGGCAAAACCTGATTTAATTACCATAAAATGTATAGGGAGAACATTGTAGTCTGAGCTACTTTGAGTATGTGAAAAACACAACTGTGCATAAAGCTGTTTTCCATTAAATAAAAAGTGTAAGGCAGATCTGATGCAGGAAGTATCTTTATGCCAAATATGTGCAGCACAGTCCTTGCTAAAGTGAAACTGAAGGCTTTTTTTTCTGGTAGGAGCATTTGCTACAGTGTGCAAATATCACAAGTTTAGAGGGGGTGGACAGTGATGGTGCAGTCCAATGCATGTTGGTACTAGGTATCCCAATCCGCTGGATATGGGCTCCATTAGCTTAACTTTTACGCCTGGTTCTAACTGAAACCAATTAGAAAAATGTGTAAATCTTTAGTGAAAACATTGTGAAAGGAAAAATTCACCTTTTTAAAAGATGTAACATATTCCAGCTCCTGTGATTTTTTTTTTTTTTTCCCCCTTCGATCCTTTCCGCACCCACTGTCACAATTCAAAAATGGCATGGATGTTTGGGGCTCCGCCCACTCGGCCGCAGCATTTATTCGTGTCCTGTGAATAAAAGAACTACAAGTACCACCAGCTACCACCAAGACAGACAACTTGTAGTTCTGAATTGTAAGAGAGCAGGTGAGCACCCTTGTAGTTTATTCACAAGCCCTGCAGCTTTCAAACTGGCAGTCCCTATGGAGGTATGGGCTGAAAGCTGCAGGGCTTGTCTGTAGATGCCTGACCTTGTACCCCTAATCCACTGATCACGGGTGCAATGCTTTCCAGGCTCCTGCAGGAAAAAATAGATGCACATTTTAGCTGAAAAAATAAGTGCATTTTATTTTTTGTAAAAAGTGAACTTCTCCTTTTTTAAATGTATGTTTTGTTTTTGATGTGTTTTTTTGGGGGTTTTTTTGCCAAAAAAAAATCTGCCTATTAGCATTTTTTTTTACTTCAGCTCCACCTTAATTTGTTGTTCCCTGCTTTGTACCTATTTTAATCAATTGTATCCATCGGTTAATACTCTTGCGTAATTGTTGAAGCTAAACATTTGCCTTTTTTTCTTAGCAATGAGCTTGTGACAGCTGAGAACGGCAATCGTGTTTGAGAGAAAAGATTTTTATGACTCGTAAGCCTTGAGTTAAGATACTAAACCCAAGAGAGATATATATTTTTATTATAATTATTATTCATTTTTTTGCAGCTTACAAATACTTAGATGTGATGGCTGCATTAGTTTTTTTATGCTTGCTTTCTTTTATTTTCACCTGTTGAACTGCCCAGTCTGTTTTTCAAAAGAACAAACTGTCCTGCAAATGTATTAGCTAAGTATTGACAAACCATTTAAAACTGACAGGGGTGCTTACAATGATAAAGGATTAAATTGCAAGCCAGATAGTGAAAAAAATCCAAATTTATAAATTACAGTACCTAAAAGCGTAAATATACATAAGCGACAAAAAGCCATAAGCCCCCCCCCCTTCACACCAGTTCGATTTGTCATGCAATTTTAAACTGTCAAGTCGTATGACAAGACGTGCTCCCTTTGTGCCTCTGGAACCGTTCAGTGTGACTTCGACTTGCATTGATTTGAAAAAGGTTCCTGCACTATTTTGTTGATTTTCATGTGCGACTTGCATAGACATCTGTGCATGAAGTCACACAATTGGCAAGCCGCACATGAAATCCCACTGAGCGGTGGCTTTGAAATCGTGCTGAAGTAGCATGATTTCAAAGCTGCATTCATTGTGAACGTGGTGTCAAAATCCTTTTCCCACATACAGTGTGTTAATCAAAAATAAAATCAAGTAAATGTTTTTTATACACAAAGTCCAATGACCAAACACTCCGCCAGATGAAAGATGAAACTTGAAGAGTGTACAGCAAAGTTGTTTTCAGTACAACCCCACTGTGCACCAACCACCAAGTTAATACAATGTTACTGCTAACCAGATAGACCTCCAAAAGCTCAGAGGTCTAACGGCGCTAAAGAGAAATCGCACACCCGGATGAATGGTGGATGTTCACTCTAACAGATCAGTCTCTACCCTATGTATTTGGCTCCAAATAGATCACATCCGCAGGCACCCAGGTAGCCAGACAGTGAGGAAGAAAAATCACCCATTTTTTTTAAATGGTGGGTACTGGCATCAAAGCCAAACTTACAGCATATCAGAAACTTTGGTTAGCCACCCAGTCACTGCAATAACTAAGCTCTAAGGCCCCTTACACACTGGGGTGTCGGCGGTAAAGGTTTTTCGCCTGCTAGCGGGGCGCATTTAACCCTGCTAGCGGCTGAAAAAGGGTTAAAACGACCCGCAAAGCTCCGCTGCAGCGACGCATTGCCGACGGTTCAGCAGCGGTGCCCATTCATTTCAATAGGCTGGAGCGGTGTATACACCTCTCCACAGATGCTGCTTGTAGGAGTTTAACGTCCTGCCAGCGCATCACCTCGCCTCAGTGTAAGAGCCCTCAGGCAGGGGAGCCGTTTTTCAGGCGCTATTTTTAGTCCAAAAGCGCCTGAAAAAAACACCTCAGTGTGAAAGGGGTCAAAATGCCTTTTTGTCCAAAAGGACGGGGACCACACCCATGTTTATAGGTGTGCGTATAATTGGTGCAAGCAGCTGTCCAAGTTGTAACTGCAGTGTGAACTGGAGTTTGGCTTCAATTTGTTAGCATATCTAAATCTGCTAGTGCAGCCAACACTCCCCTCCCCCCAGATTAACAGTGCTGCTGTGCTCCTTTATCCAGGGTGGGAGCACTCTAATACAGGAAATGTTATTGCCCAGATCACCAGATGAAAACGGAAAAAAAAAAACTAATGCAACCACCACAGCTAATGATTGGTAAGCTGCAATATATTACATTTTTGGTTAATACTGCTTTAAGATGATTGGCTTTTATTTTTGAGCTCTATCCTTAAGGAGTTTTGAGCTCTTGTAGATGCACTATTGTGTGTGTGCTTTCCCTTTCAAAGAATATACCAGTAAGGGGTGGAGACTGCTTTCCGTTGTGTTTTACCATGCCAAGATCACATGTTGAGAGTAAACAATCATATTTTCTGCATTAAATGTTCAAGTGCAAGCTAGCGAGTAAAAGAAATTTGTGAAAACGTGGATTGCTCTTCTTTCAGCCTGCTTCTTTCTTTTTGTTTTTGTTTTTTTTTTCTTTTTTTTTTAATTAAGACTTGTGCTCATGTGAATGTGGTGGGTGCAGCCAACCAAGTATTATGCATAGTGATTAATTGATCAATCAGTTTTCTCAAGTATGCAACTCTAAAAGGCTTGCAGAGAATAGTTTTCTCTTGTGTTCATTGATGGACACAGCTCTTCTTTATTCTTGACCATAGGGTTATATCTCCACCTGCAGGAGTAAGACACTATGGGCAGTTCTAGTTGATAGTCCATCCCCTCCGTCAAAGGCAGCTTAGTTTTATTTCTGCCTAGTGAGGAGTATAGACCTAGCTCGCTGCTGGAACCTGTGGTTCTGTAGTGCCCAGTTCCTGGGATTTCCTGCAGGGATCTTCAATCAACAGCTGGACTGGGCGACAGGTTGGTAATATAGATCCAGTAGCTACCACCTCAGCCTGGTCAGCGAGCGCACGCAGACATTTAGCTACGAGCTGGGTTGGCTGTGTAAGCGTTCCTTACAGGGGAGGCATATGACTGAGTGATTTTGCTGCTCTGTGTTCCCCTGGGCAGACAGCACCCCTGTTCTGGTGGAGAGGTCTTCTTTCAGGACTAGGTACCCTCTTGCATGGTTTGTAAGTAGATGGTATGCCCTCCCTTCCTCTCTCCTCCCCTGGGCGACTGGAGTGGTATGTAGGTACCTCATGTTTTCCCTATACTCCCCTGGGGGTGAGTGCCTGTGTCCTCCAGGTGTGGACTTGTGTTTCTCGGGAGGCTCAGGGTGGCCTGCAGTGGTGTCCTCTGTTGAGCAGGCAGCTTCCAGCCTCAGCCAAATGAGGCATGCTTTTTTTTTTTTTTTTTTTTTTTCTTGTTTAATGCAGTCCCGGAGCCTGCAGGGGGAACAGTGGCGAGTCGTCATGTTGCCTTTCTTGTCCCAGGTCACTGCACTGCCTGTGGTTCCCGGCACCTTGTGGCCTACTCCCTGGTTGCGATGCCGGTGTGCCCGCCATGACTCTTGGGTGCCCGCCAAACAGTGCCTCTAGGGACCCACAGCGGCCATATTGGATTTTGGGCTCTGGGTTGATCAGGTGTACTGTGGCAGCCATCCTTGTGGGCAGCGACAGACGCCACTGTGCTGTGGGCGTGCGCTTGGTATTCCCTGCCTGACTTTCTCAGGTCGGTCACCTTTTATCTCTTCAGCTGGGGCCCGCTATGACCCTGTGGGGTCTTCCACCGATGCTCCAACCACGCAAGTGCTAGTGGGCCTAATTTTTTTTTTTTTCCCCCTCTGTGCGGGACATTTTTGGCCAACCTTGGGACCTTAGCCTGCCAGCCCAGGTTTCCCCTGATTATAGGCGGCACCAAGCAGCTCAGCATGCACACAGGCCCCCTCCCCCTTGTCCCGGGCCATTCTGGACACGGCAGATGCAGTCCCCCAGGATACCTCTGAGGCTTCACAGGCTGGCAGGTTCCACTTATTTTTCCAAGTACGCATGGCAAGAAAAACCTGTTTGCAAGGATTGGGAACGTCAACAGCACCTTTCGGTATGTTATTTTTGGGAAGGCCCCTCTGTAGGAATGGCCTCTCCCCAGATGGGGATCCTCCCATCTCTAGGTTGAACGTGGCAGCCATGTTTTCGATGGAGGACAGTTTTCCACTTGCAGATCCCACGGACAGGTGGTGGGGTCAGTCACTCGTTCCAGATTATGATCTGGGCTTTTACAGCGCTGACTCTCTTCCTGTTCGGTTTCAGGGGTGGAGGGGGGGTCACCTCCCTGGGTTCATGGATCTGATATCTGGGTCTGCAAACTGAATTTGTCCAGCTGCAAAGTGGATTTCAATTGGCCAGGCAAGTCCCTTCCCTTCCTTTTCGACCGAGTGCCTCTCCCCATCTGTTTACTGGGCGGTGCAGGATCTGCTTCTCCGGGACTTGATGGGCCAGTTCTGGACCCAGTGAGGTTCATGGCTTCTTTTCTGTCCTGTTTACGGTTCTGAGGAAGTTGGGAGCCCTCCCAATGTGGGACCTCGGACCCTGTATTGCTTTGTGTACATGCAGCAGTTTGACGTCATCCATTCGGCAGTGCCCTCCTTTTTCCTCTGGGGGATTTCCTGGCCCCTACAGTCCTCAGGAACACGTACTCACACATTCCCGTTTGTGCTAGGCACCAGCGCTTTCTACGTCCTTGTGGTCGGATCCCCATATTATCAATTGGTGGCACTTTGTTCTGGCCAAATTTCTGTGTCCTTGGACTACCAGAGCTACATGAGACCTTTTGGCATGGACCTTCCTTTGCTTGTGGCTTTGGTCTACAACTCTTCGGTTTGAGAAGTAGTCTTTACTTCTCCATTGGATGCTGACCATTATGGACCGGGGGTTCTGGGTCAGAGTTCTGTCCAGGGCTGTAAGCTGCTAGTGGAATCTCGGCTACTTACAGTGCTCAGCATAAATGAGTACACCCAGATTTGTCAGAAAACCTTTTTCCTTTCAGAATCAGCATTTTCTATGGGACACTATACTACAAAATACTCCTACAAATGTGGACCATTGATTGCAACCAAGATTTATTTGCACACACAAAAAAGGTTTTTCCTAACCAATTAATTCAAGACCATGTTGCAAAAATGAATATACCCCAATGAAAGTCTTAGGCGCAAAACAAAATTTTATACACAATCCTAATTAACAAGGATTCAACTACAGGTGAGTATTCATCAAACAGGTGTCGAGCAGACAATTGATTATAAAAGGGCATTAATAAAGTGGAGCTCCACTCAAATGCGCTTGTTTGCTCTTCTCCCCCCCCCCCCCCCCCATGTTGCTTACACCTATAATTTCAACTTACCTCTGTGTTGCTTTATGGAGGATTATCCTCCCCTTAATGCAGTGTTTCTCAACTCCAGTCCTCAAGGTGCCCCAACAGGTCATGTTTTCAGGCTGCCCGTTATTTTGCACAGGGGATTTGATCAGTTTCACTGCCTTAGTTATTACCACAGTTTCATCTGAGGGTAAGCCTGAAAACAAGACCTGTTGGGGGCGCCTTGAGGACTGGAGTTGAGAAACACTGCCTTAATGTACTGTCCTTTAATGTACCGTCTTTTAACCCGGCATGGTCTTTTCTATGCTTTAGCTCTCTTACATTGTATTTCTTATTCATATGTACCTTGCACCCTTATGCCTTTTGGTATTGAAACATTTTGTTCTTTCAATAAAACTCTTAAAGTGGATGTAAACCTCCAAATATTTTTTTTTTAATTAGGACTCCTATCTGTTAAAGCAGAGGGTGTCATTTCATCTGGGCGGACACAGAGAAATAGGTGTCTGTTCTTCCCCCTTGCTGCGAGTGACAGGTGATTTTCCTCATCTCATGCACGAGTATGAGAGGCATTCTGTGTACTTCACATCCCCCTCCTTTCTTCTCCAGCTCTCCCAGGATTTGCTGCTCCACACCTCAGCATGATTGAGCATGCTGAAGTCATGTGGTGACTTTCTTGGGTTTTGACTGGATGTTAGTGATCATGGGGCATAATCCACTAAACCAGCAGAAGTTCAGTGTAAGAAATATCGATGCCTGGCCAAAGAGAGTGTAGAGGTGGGCAGGGAGTCTGACATCGCAGCTCTGCCCACCGAGCCCTGGACAACAGATCCGCCCACAAAATCCCAAGTATTGCAGGGCTCCAAGCAGCTAAAGGGGAGAGATTTGACAGGTAAGGATACGTGCAGGAGGCATCTATATCCTTTATAGATAAGCACTATGGAAGTAATTTAGAAATTAGTGGGTTTACATCCACCTTAAACAAAATATTGATTAAAATCTTACTTTTCAAAAGGAGAGTACTCATTTATGCAGAGCACTGCATCAGTGTCCTGGAGGTACGGGTGATCAGACCTTGTCTAACGTGACAAGCTCTCTGTTTACTTCCAGGCATTGAAAACTGGCAGGCGGACTACCTGTCGTCATACGCTGGATCTAGGGGAGTGGTCTCTGCTCTCGGACATTTCCATAGAATCTTCATGCGGTAGGGCACACTGGCAGTGCTTCTGGCCTCCCGTCTCCGCAAGAAGGTGTCGAGAATCACGACGTGAGCAAGGAATCCCCTGAAGGATACAGTGGGTGCTCTGGTGGCACTGTGGGCTTTTACTATTTAATCTACGTCTTTCTCCCTCCCTGGCCTCACCCTCATCTGTTGCGTAAGATGCAGGTTCAAGGGATCCGGGTCTTTCTGGTGGCTCCTGAAGAGCCTCAGCGACCCTGGGATGCTGACACGGACATTCCCTGGCGGCTCCTTCTACAGGATAATTTTCTGTCTCTAGGCACCCAGTCTATTGTCACTGGCTTGGCTATTAGAACTAAGGTTGGGGGTTGTGGGGCTCTGTGATTCCAACCATATTGACTCTGCTTATTTCCACTTCTTGGAAGATCTCCCATTGTACTTGAAAGGCTTACATTTTGTGGTGTGAGCCTGTGGATTTGCACCTGCATTCCTCTTTAGTATCTCAAATTGGCTCTCTCCTGCGGGGCAAGGATCAGCAATTGGCCTTAAGTACCATTTTACGGGCCGGGTCTCAGCCTTTGCGATTTTCTTCGCCTGTTGACCGTGCATTTCTTGCTTTTGTACTTTCTGAGGTTTGGCGTGTAGCTCCCCCAGTGCAATCTCCATTGCCACCGTGGGACCTGAACCTGGTTCTTTTGGTAATCTGCAGGTTACCTGGCTTTCTTTTCCTGGCATTCACCTTTTTGGCTGTGGTTCTTCAGATATCAAAACTTATCTGTAATGTAGACTCTGGTAGCTCAGGTAACTGGCAACCATCTTCTATTTAGAGACCATCATTAAAATTGTTACACTGCGCACACACTCCAATGGTAGCTTTGTACATAAATCTAATATCTTGCTGTCATCACTAGCATAGTCTGACTTAAATGGCTTTTATGTAAGAGCCCGTTCACACTATGTTGTGTCCTCATGGATAAAAATAGTTAACTGCAATGACACAGATTTTTTTTGTGTCCGGTTTATAACAGAACAGAGTGTTTCTCTGTGTTCCAGAGCTATGCATTCTGCATAAAATCTCAGCTGTCTGGATAGCCCAACCTTGCTGCTGTGCAGTGACATGACTGAAGTTTAAGAGAAAAAAAAAGCCCCGTGATGCAATAAAATGTGCATCACAACTGCCCAATCAGACAAAACTGCAGTCCAAACTGCTGCTTCCACACTAAACCGCCGCAGTGTGAACAGGCCATTATCAATCACATATTTTTGACAAGTGAAGGAACCTGTTTACGGCACACATGCGTAGTTGATCTCTCGCAAATGTGGGGAAACTTGCTCTTGCAAGTGAGGATAAATGTACTCGGACAGAACGGGGGGGGGGGGGGGGGATAAATAAATAAATGGACAGGAGTTTTTTCCCTTTCACAAACCTGCCAACTTTAAAAGAAGAAAAAAAAAATGTAGCTTTGGGTCCTTTAAAGTGACCCTGTCGGCACTTCTATGCAATATACCTACCATTTCCATGGACCGTCTTAGGCGGTGCTGTGTTGATGTTCCCTGGCCACTGCAAGTATTTGACTAGTTGGATGAGTCCTAATATGTACACTGTGGTGGTTCCTCTACCCTACTGGTACGTCCTGAACTTATATACATGCCAGTGGGAGAACAGCAGGTATTCCACACACCCATAAGTTTGGAATAATGCAGTAGCCAAGGAGCAATGCAACGGCAGCTTTTTAAGATAACAGGCTGCCGGAATGGTAGGTATTGCCCCTACTTTTAGCATGTTATTGTGTAGAATTGCTGACTTGATATTTTAGCTCTGTATTAAACCCTTTGAGTGCTCCACTAGAGATATTAGTTGAACTGCATATCCTGGTTTGCTCTTTAGTAGGACCCACTTTTGGAAAGTTGTAATTTTTTTCCTTTGTAAACTAGAATTCTGACTTGGAGACGGTCACTTTTGCTGGTTTAGAGCAAAGTGACACTGTACTTGCATTACCAAACGCCCAGCACCACTCCTGCCTCCTCTTTTGTGATCCTTATTTGGCATAGTGACAGTGTCTCAGTGTATTTCCACTTTTGCAGCCAAATGTGCTAAAACCCCACTATAATTGTGTTCCTGTTCATACAGCATCTATTTTTTATATTTCTTGCTTTTTAAAGGTTTCTTAATAGAAGGTGTCATGGCAGGTTGCAGGCATTTCTTTCTAAAAATACTTGAGAACCATACAATGCAGAAGGCAAAAGGCGAAATATTTAACTGTTAGGACAGATGTGGTCAGATCTATTTTTTTACCGATAAAGATCTGCCAGCACAGTACACAGCCTGCCAGCACCCTCATGAACAACTCCAGCTCTGAAATATATTGGTTCTCCTTATCATAAATGAGCATCTAAAATGGTAAGCGTTTTAAAATGCTTTGAAAAAGTTATGTCTAACTTATTAAAATATAAATATTTTAATTAGGTGTTATCCCAATTTGGCTGCAAAAGAGGAAAATATACTTTTAAGCCCATCAACCTACAGTGCATCTGGAAAGTATTCACAGCACTTCTTTTTTTCCACATTTTGTTATGTTACAGACTTATTCTAAAATAGATTAAATTCATTATTTTCCTCCAAAATTCTACAAACCATGCCCCATAATGACAACATGAAAGAAGTTTGAAATCTTTACAAATTTATTAAAAATAAAAAACGCTAAAAATAACATGTACAGAAGTATTCAAATCCTTTGCTCAGGGCTTTGTTGAAGCACCTTTGGCAACAATTGCAGCCTCAAGTCTTTTTAAATATGATGCTACAAGCTTGGCACACCTATTTTTGGGCAGTTTCTCCCAATTCTTCTTTGCAGGATCTCTCAAGCTCCATCAGGTTGGATGAAGAGTGTTGGTGCACAGCTATTTTCAGATCTCTCCAGAGATGTTCAGTCGGGTTCAAGTCTTGGCTGTGGCTGGGCCACTCAATGACATTCACAGTTGTCCCATAGCAACTCCTTTATTGTGGCTTGGGGTCGTTGTCCCATAAGGATAACGGAGGGATAGTAGTAGTTGTCCAAAAAAGGGGGATCAGTTGCCTGGCAGCAGAAAGAAAGAAGCGCAGTAAACTGTGTTTCTGGGAGACTTTGGAGCCCGGTAGCATGGATAATAGTGCCATCTCCGGGGTAGGTGTCAGAGGCTGATCATAGAGCCTGCTGTATATAGAGAAAACGTGATCAAAGAGGCTGAATTCCTGTGCAGTCCCACCATATATGTAGATAGATCCCGTCAGCCGAGCCACACCCCCAACAGGTAGGGGAAACCGCTGGAAAAATATTATGTAAGGACTGAGGATCGCTATACCATCTATAAAGAAGTTTAAAGTTTTTTCTTGAGTGTAGCAAGATATGGAAAACTTACGCGTGAAGTAAAATTACTTCTGCCAGTCGACCGCTGTGAGTTCTTTCCCCAAGTTCGTGGACCACTGCCTCATGTAAGGTGGAAGTTGATCATTTAGTAGGGTGTGTAATTTTTATAAATGGAGGAAAGTAAATATCTTTGTCTCCAAGAGAGCACAGCTGTTCATAACCTGTCAGAGGCCTGTGAATTTGGGAGGAGGAAAATAAGTTGGAGCAGGAGGAGGATTCGCGGAGGGTGGTAAGCCAGTTACCCTGGCCCCCAGGAACGATTGGGGTACCCGAATTGGGGTGTACAAAGGAACTTGGCACTGGCCAGGAAGCGCATGGAAACTAACCCGCCATGTGAGATCCCACGCCCTGAGGAAGCGCAGGGTGGACAAACAGTGAGGTGAAGGGTCTGTTATAACTGCTGCCCATGTCCCCACAAGAGAGCCCGTAGGTCGAAGGCAGAAAGGTCCTGTTCAATCATGGTGGATGCTTTAGGGAAAGGACGAGGGAACCATTTCAATACCCTGGCCAATAGGGTTGCCCTGTGGTAGAGTTCAAAATCTGGAAGGCCTACACCCCCCTGTAACTTGGAGTAAGTGAGCAACGTGTGGTGGATGCAGTATAGACCTTGATGCCAGATAAAGCGTATGGACATGGAATGTAGGGAACTAAAAAAGTGCTTAGGAATGCTTATGGGTACAGTCTGGAATAAGTAGTTTAGGGAGAGTGTCCATTTTAAGTGTGTTGATGCGTTCAAGCCACGGTAGGGAGGACGAGTTCCAGGCATCAAAGTCCTTCCTAATACTAGCCAATAGAGGAATATAGTTCAGAGAATAGAAGTCTGAATTAGAAGGGATCATTTTTCCCAAATAAGAGATCCCTCTAGTGCCCCACTGAAAGGAGAAATGAGACCATACTTGAGCAAGGGTATTGCCAGGGAGGGATATGTTGAGTGCTTCTGTCTTAAACATGTTCAATTTAAAGTTACTGAATTCCCCAAACCTGTGAAATTCCTGCATTAAGGAAGGTAGTGACGTATGTGGTTGTTGGATATATACTAGTAGGTCATCAGCATGGAGCGAGAGTTTTCGATCAGACGAGGGTGTCTGAATCCAAACTATAAAGTCGTTTTGCCTGATCGCCCTGGCCAGATGCTCTACCACTAGAACAAAAAGTAAGGGGGACAAGGGACATCCCTGGCAGGTTCCATTCAGAACATTAATTTAAAAATCGCAGCGCATAGGAGTAAAGAGCAGACACCTTTTTTAAAAAAAATGTAGGCCAGTATGCAGAAAGCAAATACATTTTTTTATTTGACCCATTTTAAGACTTTTTTTGGGAAAGGTGTCCGTTCATAGTAGTTGGTCATGATGGTCACAGATTTTCTTGACTGCTTTATACTAAGTCTCCAGACTGCACTAGTGGCAGAGTTATATAATCACACACATAGGTTGGACTTGTGTCTTTTTTTTCAACTTCACCTACTATGTAACATACAAGTGCTTTCCTGCCCTCCCTCCAGCTTTAAGCACACCTGACTCCACAAAATCCTGAAGGAGTCCTCGCTAGGTAATCTGTATTACAAAGAATTTTTATCAAACTTTGTAGTAGATTCCTAGTCTTAACCCCTTCGTAAAGGAAGGCAAAACCAATCTTAACACCTGGACACAGTTTTGCAACTTTAAAATGTTGGTAAAACTGTACATGTCATCGCAGGTATTTAGTATAACTCCCCCCCCCCCCCCCCCCCCCAGTCATCTTCCAGGACGGCTTATGAGAGCGCTACTCCTCCCGCCTAGAACAGGAAACGCATGATTCACATTATAAAAAGACAAGTTCAGCAACCAGATCCTCAGTATGTTTCCTCCGGCCAGGACAGGTGCACAGAAATCTATTTTTTTTTCTTCCTGTCAGGCCTGCGTGCTATGTGGCAGGGGCCTCCCGGCTACAGAGTCCTAGAACAGGGGGAGGGAACCTGGGGGGAGGCATGTAGCTCGGTCTCTCCCGGGCTTCCCTGGAATGGAGTCTGGATTTCTTTTACTCCAGGGAACCCGCTCGCTCCATAGGAGTTCTGGTTGGCAGTGTGCCTGTTTAGGGTCGGGTACACTTTCAGTGTGGGATTTTGACACGCGTGAGTCTTCCGGGGGACAGTGCTGGCATGTCCATTCCCTGTGCTGTTGAGTCACCATAGAAGAGGCTGGAAGCGGGTCTGGGGCACATGCGGACTCTTGCCCTAAGGTAAGAGGGACAAATGGGGGTTCTGCTTTTCTTACTCCCTGGTGGGGGCCACTGGGGATATTGGTTTGGTTTTCTGTACTATCCACAGACCAGCATTTCTGGTCTGGGGAGTCTGGCTATGTGTATCCCTTTTTTCCCTACTGGTGGGGCTTCACTTGGGCCTTCCTAGGTGACTTAGGTGCTGGTCGGAGGGCGATTGTCTGCACCCGGTCTCATTTGTTAAAGGCTCTTGCCACCTTTTGTCCCCTCCCCGTAGGACAAGGGATGGGAACAAAAAAGCGCAAAAGGGAAACTGCCTATGGAGAGATGTGCAGCTTGCAAGTAGAGGTTATCTACTACCTGGAAGAAAAGTCTCTGCCGAGACTGCGTGAATAACATTACAATCTAGGTCTTGGAATGGAGTCACCAGCTCCAGTGCTGCAATGCTCTTTAAACGATTCCTAGAGAGCATGAAAAAAGAAAAAACTTTTCAGTCATTTAGAGCACTCATGCATTAATTCTTCAGGTCAGGGTCCACTTCCCAGCACCTCCGGCTCCAGTGCTGCAACAGTATCTCCAGCACCTACTTAGGTGGTTCAAGAGCAGAACACACTGGATGAAATGGTGGAAAGTTCTGAAACTAAAGAAGGTGAACTAAAAAAAAAAGTTACTATGGTGCAAATATTTTTGTTTCTGTCCGATAAAACAGAAGAACCACTTAAGTCAGTATTGGAAGAAGCAAATAAGGAGCTATCAGTACATGATCAATTGTATGCCAGCTGGAACCTTCCCTATACACACAGCACTGAAGGAGGCTATCCTCCAAGAGTGGAAGGATCCAGAAAGGAAAGTTTCTTCCCCCAATAATCTAAAGCAAAGGTTTTCTTTCAAGGATGAAGACACCTGCCTGTTGGATTAGTGCCCCATATTGAATGCGTCCTCATCAAAGATTTCAATGTAGTCCAATATCTTTTTAAGACTCTACTTTACTTAAAGATCCCATGGACAGGTGAGCCGAGGGGTATTTTAGCTGTGCCTGGGAGGTCTGCTCGGTAAGTTTCAGACCGGCTTTGGCCTCCACGTGCAGAGCTCATGCCGTAGACCTTTTGGTTAAAGCAGACACTCTTGCATCTGGTGGGTGATACTCCAACAGAGGCCATCTTGGACACTCAACGCCGAGAAAAGTGGTGGCATACATGCCGATGCTTCCACTGAATCTCTAAAGTTCACTGCCAGGGTCTATGGCTTTGATTAATGAAGGAGATTGGTTTGGCTGAAGTCTTGGAATGGAGACGCCGCCTCAAAGTCATTGTGCTCTTCCGATTTCAGTAGAACTTCTGTTCGGGGAGCAGTCTGTACTAAAGAACCGCAGACAAAAAGAAAGGGTCCAAACTTCAAGACATGCAAAATCAGAAAGGGATAAGCCTTTATTCTTTGGATCAAGCAAACGGCTGTTTCTATTCTCTCATCTTCAGAATTAAACCACCAGAGAAATACCGTCTGATTCTAAAGCTGAAACAAGTCTAACTTTTTTTTTTTTTGTAAGATACAAATGTTCAAGATGGATTTAATATACTCTGGGAAGAACTTTTTACACCGGGGGCTTACGTAGTCTAATTGGACTTATTTTCTCGTACTTGGATAACGTCCTGTTTTCAGACGAGGCAGAAGAATTTAGGCAGAATTTAAGTCTGACAATCAAACCTCTCCAAGATTTAGGATGGCTGATAAACCTGGAAAAATCCAAACTCCAGCCCCTCAAATGATCTTCTTAGGTTATGTCATGGATTCTTCAGAAGCCAATATTTTTCAGACTCTGGAAATTTAGTCCCTGACTACAACAAATGTGGACCTCCTGCCAAATTCTCAGTTCGCTATAAAAAAAAAAAAAATCGTATGAGGATTCTCGGCTTAATGACTGCAGCCAATCCTGGAGTCCAGGGGCTCCATTTCATATGCGGCCTCCAAAATTTATATGTTGACAGTGTGGGGTAGTCGAAGTTGTTGCCTTCTCTAGTGGACATCAAACGGTCAGTAAAACAATTGTTCAAGTGGTGGTTGAAGATAGAGAACCTTTTTACAGGGTTGTCTTTGGGCTCAAACACCCTGTGATCATTACACAGTTGCAAGCTCTTGGATGGGGAGCCCATGTGTAAGAGTGGATGTGCAAGGGCTGGACCAAGGGTTGGCCCAGCAGCTCATCCAATGCAAGGGAGCAAAGGGCTGTCCTGGAAGCCCTGGTCGTATTTGGCCCAGCTTTAAAGCGAAAACACGTACAAGTGTTCCCAGACTACATTACAGTCGTAAGCTATAGCAACAAGCAGGAGGTACAAGAGCAGAAAACCTCAAAGGAATTGCAGACAGCCTTTTGAGTTGGGCGGAGGAAAACCTGATAGCGGCAGTACACCTCAAAGGGGAATTGAACACCCTAGTGGATTCTTTGAGCAGGAGGAAGATCAGTCAGACAGAATTAATGTGGAAAAGATTCTGCAGTCTGTCAATCTATATCAAATCACGGAAAAGCGACAAAAGAAAACTGAAGTGGGACACCTCTTCCTGCAAAAGAACCCTCTGTGTGGGCCTGGATGCTCAGGGAAAGGACTTTATGTATGCGCTTCTCCCCATTTTCTCTAATCCTGAAGATCATCTGGGTATTCAAGTATTTGGCAGCAACAGTCATTCTGATCTCTCTTTAATGGCCCAAAAAGGAGTGTTTTATGAGGTCGCTCAAGCTCCGTGTCATGGACCCTTGGAGACTGCCCTGCATGCCAGATCGCCATCATTAATGGTGACCCATCCTGCAATGGATTGACTTTTCACGGAAAGCCTGATTTCTGAGAGGGAGTTGCTAATGCATAAAGGCTGATCAGAGACGGTGATTGAGACCATCCTCTGTAGCAGGAAATCTTCTAACGCCACCTATAAAAAAAGTGTGGAAAAGATTCTGTAGTTGGAGTAGGCCATTGATGGGCTAACGGGTCCAATCATTCCAGCAGATCTAGGGTTGCCTCTCAATACAATAGTTCTTGTGATTTCACTATCAAGCTTCCTAGTCTTATTTTGGTGAAAGTAACTTTTGATCAAGAGATTTCTCATGGCAGTAAAACAGAAGAACTAAATTCAACGGATTTTCATCCTGGGACCTTTCCACTGTATATTGCAAAGGTTTTTTGCAAGGACCCTTTCGAACCACTAGAGGATTGCTCAATTAAAATGCTAACCTTGAAGACCTTACTCTTTAGGCCTCATGTACACTGCTGGTAAACTGACGTTCAGAGGTAGTTGGATGCTTTTTTCAGCTGCCCGTGAACTCATCCAATGTTATCTTATGTGTACATGTACACAGGTTCGTTAAATGTCAATTTTAGGCAGTTGCGTTTAGAGGCTTTTCTTTGAAGGCAAAAAAATGAGTTCAGACATCGAAGTTTCCGACACCAAACGCGTCTAAATGCGTTACCGGCGTTTAGTTGCATTTTCGTTTTAGAAGCGTTTTTAACCACTTCAAAATCGGCCACTGTAAACGTCCTTGTGTTGGGTGATATCTGAATGATGCCTGTAGGTACAGACATCATTCAGATATCATTCTTTTCAGCTGGCAATTCTGTGCATGATAAGAACGATCATAGCGGCAGTTCCGCCGCTTGATCGTTCTTATCTGCGATGGGAGGGGACGTGTCCTCCCGCCGCCGTGCCATCGGGAGCCCAGAGAATGAATCGGCCCGCGCCGGATGAGGACGATGGAGATGACTGGTGACCAGATGGTCACCAGTCATCTCAATGACTGTAGGAGGTCCGGGCGTGACGTCCTAACGGTACCCGGAAATAAACGAAGCCGCGATTGCGGCTGTCAGCATGAGATCGGTAAATTTTTTTCCCGATCTCATGCTTTCCAGCCTGGAGGAGAGATGTGGGGTCTTATTGACCCTGCATCTCTCAATAAAGAGGACCTGTCACATAGATTCCTATTACAAGGGATGTTTACATTCCTTGTAATAGGAATAAAAGTGATCAAAAAAAAAAAATGTAAAACGCGCCTGTCCCCAGTAGCTCGCGCTCAGAAGCGAATGCGCACGCAAGTCCCACCCACATAAGTAAACGCCGCTCAAAGCACACATGTGAGGTATCGCCGCGTGCGTTAGAGCGTGTGCAACAATTCTAGCACTAGACCTCCTCTGTAATGCTAAACTGGTAACCTGTAAAAAATTTTAAAGTGTCGCCTATGGAGATTTTTAAGTTATAAAGTTTGGCGCCATTCCATGATTGTGCGCAATTTTAAAGCGTGACATGTTTGGTATCTATTTAGTCGGCGTAACATCTTTCACATTATACAAAAAAATTGGGCTAACTTTACTGTTTTGTTGTTTTTTTAATTCATGAAACCGTTTATTTTTCCAAATAAAAGGCGTTTGAAAAATTATTGCGCAAATACCGTGCAAGATAAAAAGTTTCAATGAGCGCCATTTTATTCCCTAGGGTGTCTGATAAAAAAACATATATAATGTTTGGGGGTTCTGAGTAATTTTCTAGCAAAAAAAGATGATTTTTACATGTAGGAGAGAAGTGCGAGAATAGGCCCGGTTTTGAGGTGGTTAAAGATGTCCTTTTTTGTAATGAAAAAAAAAAAAAAAAACTTAAAAATGATGCTTATGATGTTAGCCAAAGTAGAATTAGAATTTGATCTATATGTTCGATTTGAACCAGATGATCCCACCATTGAGCTTGACCCCCAACTTGATCAAACATAGTTGCATGAAATTTAATATCTGGCTTTAATTTCTTCACATATGCTCAATATGGGATCCATAGTAATAGCAGCAAAACTGAGGTAGATACAAGTATACTGCTGCTCTCTCAGCTGCTGCTACTTACTCTGGTCTCACAGAATGGCTGAAATAGTTAAATACTGTTTTTTTGTGCTTTGGAGGGTCTTATGATGGTATCTTAAATAAACGCTCCTAGATGCAAACGCAGCTAAACAAGCTTTTTTTAAACGCCGGTTTCAAGCTGTCAAATCGTTCAGAAGAGGTTGCCTCAGCGTCCCGTGTACATTAGGTCTTAGTGACTCTTGTTTCTACAAGAAGAGTTGGTGAGATTCAAGCTCTCTATAGCTAAACGTTTTTCCATTCAAGACTAGGCACTTTTTCTCTAGACCCAGCGTTCTTTTCCCATAGTGGCTTCAGATTTTTCATCGGACTAAGGAAATTGTGATTCCATCTATTTGGAGATTCTAAGAATACTAAAGAAGCAAAATTCAATAAATTAGATGTAAGGAGTTGTCTGCTAGCCCACATTGAGAGATCTAAAGATTGGAGATCCACCTCTAGTTTGTTTGTTCTGGGGCCCAAACATAGGCAAGAGGGCATCAAAAATTTTACGATTGCAAGAAGGGTTAAAATCTGCAATTGTGGAAGCCTACAGGCATTGGCGCTGGTTCCTCTGGTAAAAATCAATGCTCATTTCTCTAGAGCAGTAGCCACTTCTTGGGCTGAAAGGGTCGGAGCTTCTCCTCTCAGGTTCTGCAAAGCAGCAGCCTGGCCCAACTTCCAAATATTTGTCAAACATTACTGGCCAGACCAGTTCTCAATTCAGGAACAGGCTATCAGGAGGAAGGTGCTTCAAGCTGTGGTCCCACCCTAATCGGGTACTTCTATTTGGGTCTCTCATAAATAAGCCGTCCTGGAACATGACTAGGAAAAACAGTTATTACCTGTTAACTCCCTTTCCAGAAACCTTCCAGGTTGATGCCAGTTCCCTTCCTATTTTTAAAATTATATACTTTTTTTTTTTTTGCCATGCCTATGGTTATTTGTTATGCCTGAGGATCTGGTTGCTATACTTGTCTTTTTATAATGTGGATCATGTGTTTCCTGTGCTAGGTGGGACAAACTGGACTTTATTTGGTGTTAAATAATTGACTATATCCTGATATTTTTTATAAGAGCAGTATGGCTTTCTAAAAAAAAATAAACATAATATTTACTTGCCTAGGTGGATGCAGCATTAATTCCCCCTGCAGTGAGAACGGAGTGATCACACACCACTGATCGCTCAGTTCTCCCCTCTGCTCTGAGCAGAGTGCTGGGACTGCCAGCCTGTATCTCTGCTCTGCCCCTCAAATGCTCATTGGAGCTGTGGGCCTGTGGAGGGAGTGGGAGAATCTGACTCTCAGTGGATTGCTGAGAGGCTGAGCCAGGCTTCTAGGTGGACCCCGACCATATGGTCAGTATCTTTCTAGAGCCTGGACTGGCTCTGTGAAGTCAGCTGTCATAGGAGAAGTATAGCCAAAAAAAGCTGGGCATAATGTTAATCAAAGGAAAATTGGCCCAAAAGAGTAAATAAAAAAATATTTTAAAAAAGTATCTATTTTTTTTCTTTTTTGCTATTCCCATAACCTACCACCAAAAAAACACAAAATAAATTCTCCTGCTCCTGATAATAGCAGCAATACCACATTATTTTTATTTTTTTATTTAACCGCTTGCCAACCAGCCCACGCCGATTTACGTGGGCAGAATGGCACTGGTGGGCAAAAGGGTGTACAGGTACGCCCCCTTTAAGAAGCGGTGCTGCAGGTGCCCGTCCGCCGCGGTCTCCGTGACCGTAGGTCCCGCGATCGTGTCATGGTGAGGTAGAACGGGGAGATGCTTTTGAAAACAAAGTATTTCCCCGTTCTGCCTAGTGACAGGACAGAGATACTGCTCTGTCATCAAGAGCAGTGATTACTGTCATGTGAGGTGTAGCCCCTCCCCCCACAGTTAGAATCGCTCCCTAGGACACACTTAACCCCTTCACCGCCCCCTAGTGGTTAACCTCTTCACTGCCAGCGTCATTTACACAGTAATCAGTGCATTTTTATAGCACTGATCGCTGTACAAATGACAATGGTCCCAAAATAGTGTGAAGTGTCTGCTCTGTCCGCCATAATGTCGCAGTCCTAATAAAAATCGCAGATCGCCGCCATTACTAATTAAAAAAAAAATTAATAAAAATGGTATAAATCTATCCCCTATTTTGTAGACGCTATAAATATAAATATAAATAAATTTAGCGCAAACCAATCAATATACGCTTATTGCGATTTTTTTTTTTTTTTTTTTTTTTTTTTTCTTTCAAAATTGTCGCTCTTTTTTTTGTTTATAGCACAAAAAATAAAAACCGCAGAGGTGATCAAATACCACCAAGAGAAAGCTCTTTGTAGGATAAAAAAAACACAAATTTTGTTTCAGTACAACGTCGCGCGACCGCGCAATTGTCAGTTAAAGCTATGCAGTGCCCAATCGCAAAAAGTGCTCTGGTCAGGAAGGGGGTAAATTCTTCTGGGGCTCAAGTGGTTAATCATATCTAAAATATACTGATCCTGTACAGTGACTGATCACTATGATAGCCAATCAGGGGTTATCACAGCAATTAGGTGGTCGGTAATTTACAATTCTTGGTATAGGACCCAGGGCTCTCAGCGAGAGCCTGGTCTCTGCTGGAAGCACGCTGTGCAGCACACTCCCGCACAAACACAGGTATGCATATATGCAGCCCCACCGATAAAGACCCACTTCTGTGTGGCCACGTATGTGTACAGTCGGCAGGAAGGGACTAAATTAATATTTGCACAGGAAGTAGAGGTAGATTATACAAGCCTATGCTTGGCTGTAACAGTGGGTAAGCCTAAAGTGTTTATAAGGTGGTATGAGATATGTAGTGTTATTTTATGCAGTAACAGCTTAAAAATAATTACAGGATATGAATCATCTTAAGATTACAGGTCAAAGATTACTTGATTTCCACTATGAATCAGCTTCCAGTAAAGTAGGCTAACATTCTTTTTAAGATTACGCATTTGCAAAACATTGTTGTGTCTGATTGTAGTATAAGAAAACTTTAAAAATGGTATAATCGGTTCTTTGTCATTGGTGGCTTTCTACTAGGCAGAACGGTCTCTGGTTTGCAAAGCATGGATATTAACTTCAGTACTGAACTGATGATTCTGCATTGGTAAAGCTGTCTTGTATAAATTGTTTTAGCAGCATATGTGCCCCTCTTTGGATAGTATCATGTTTACTAATGAAATAATAACTTTGGACAATCTAGCTCTCCAGTGTGTAGGATATATGATGAAAACAGAATAGATCGTGTCTAGTGTAGCCATATTCATAGCCATACACACATACATACAGCCATATCTACTGTGGATTTAATGTATAGGAAATGAGTAATACACTTAAAATTTTACACACTGACCTTACTAGGTCACATGATGACTCTTCTCAACCCTGCAGTATGGTACAGGTTGGGAGTAGAGCTAAAACACAGTAAATCACATGTCATGTGATATCCCTTTAGCAGGTAAAACTCCTTCTTTTCCTGCCCATTCAGCGCAAAGTGTGGTGTTCGATATATGCTCCGCCCCCTAGGCAGATCACATGCTTGACTGATGGCACACACTGTTCTGAACAGTATGGAAGGAGGAGGGAGTGTGGTAGCTAAAGCCATATCACAGGACATGTGACGAGCTGTGGCTTAGCTTTGCCCACTCCCTGGATGTTATGCAGCATCTCTAGAAATTTAATCGCATGACCAAAGTAGAAAACTGGGGGAAAAAAGTAATGGCAACTGAGTTTTTAAATCATAATGTAATCACATTAGTGGCTGTTGGTATGGGGGGAGGAGGCAGCAGATTAAATTGTCAAACCTAATTATGATGTATGTGTGTATAGCAATTTTACGGCCTAGCAAGAGGGTATTTATTTACAATGAAGACAAAAAAGCACATGTATTCTCCAAAAGTTTAATGTATAGTTTGAACTCAAAAAACAAACCACACCCTGCAGTTTTATGAAGAGCCCTTTAAATATTTTGCCTATTCTCATGATATTACAATGTAAAAACAGCCCTGCATGTGTAGTTTGGAAACTAAATGCACATTATCTTTTCAGTTATTCTTCTTCATTTTCACAGAAACGACCCTCTCAAACTCCAGAGCCTATTGACCCCTCAATTCCCAAGAAGGTCCGTATATCGCACTTTGCACACCGTTCACAGCCTACTTTAAATGGAAAGTTAAATTCCTCCAATGGAAGGGATTCACCAGCTCCTCCTACGCAGCCTCCCACATTGGAATCAGTGATCTCCAGTTCTCAGATACAACAGTCCCATGACCCTCTTTTAGACTCCAGCACTGACACACAACAAAAAGACTGTGAAAGCCTAGATGCCTCTGAGAGGCTTGGTCATGCACCACAGACGGACTGTTCTCCTGTGGCCAAACAAAACTGTAATCCCACACATGGAAAGCCTAAAAAGAAGTCCAAAAAGCACAAAGAACGAGACAGAACCAAGGAAAAGAACCCAGAAGAAAAAAATTGTAGCTCTGGGAAAATCAGTGACACTCTTCAGGATGTCATGGGTAAGTACTGCTATCTGTATTGGATAATGGGTGTTTTTTTTTTTTTTTGTTGTTTTTTTAAATTGCTCTGGGATTGTGTTTTTTCATTAGAACATGTTAAAAGCAAATCTTACTAACCTGATATCCCCGTGAACACCTGATAGGGATAACATCTGGGATCCAAAAAATGTATGCAGGGGATTCAGTGTTTGCAGCTTATGTTTTGACAAGTCTCCCTTCAAGCCGTATATTTGGGGCACTTTCACACTGGGGCTGACTGCTAGCGGGGCACTTTTAACCCCTGCTAGCAGCCGAAGAAAGGGTTAAAACCGCCCGTGTTCCAATGTGCAGGGAAGGTTTAGGAGCGCTTTTTTACAGCACTCCCAAACCGCCTCCAAGATGCTGCTTGCAGGACTTTTTGTAACGTCCCGCAAGCACACCACCCCAGTGTGAAAGCACTTGGGCTTTCACACTTTGGGTGGCATGGGAGGCGTTTTTCAGGCACTTTACAGGCGCTATTTTTAGTGCTAAAATGCCTTCAGTGTGAAAGTAGCCCAACTCTTAAGTGCTTTAGTTTGGGTAGATATGGTATAGTCTGAGTATTAACTACTTCCCACCCAGGCCAATTCTGACATTTATCATCTTATAAAAATCAATGATTTGTGCGGGTGCAGAAGTTCAAGATTGAATCCATCCATTTGGTAGTGGCCTCCCTTCATCAGGGGGACTTCCTGGCCTTCATAGACATCAAGGATGTGTAGATATGTCCCCATCTGTTCTAGGCATCAGAGCTTCTTGCATTTTGCAGTCGGGGGTGCATATCAGTTTGTGGCGTTTCCCTTCAACCTGACCTCAGCTCAGCACGGCATCTGTACTGGCATTACTGAGACAACTGGGGATTGCAGCGACTGGCTACCTGGATGACTACCTTCTGCAGGCTGAGACTCCTACAATGATGAACACAGTGGGTACCACAATTCGCACTCTGCAGGGGTTCTGATGTTTCTTAAATCTCAAGAAATCCACCTTGACATTGACTAGGAGGCTGGCGTATCTAGGTCTGGTTCTCGACTCAACACAAGGCAGTGTATTCCTTCTGGTGGACGACCTCCAGAAACTTTGAACTGTGGTTCAAATGCTGCTGTCCTGCAGACATTCTTCTCTTCAGTTTTTGCATGCAGGTCCTGGGTCTTAAGGTGTCCACCTTCGAGGTGGGACAAATCTCCTGTTTTTCTTGACAACCAGATTCATCTGGGTCAGTCGGCCGGGGGCCTCTCTGGTAGCTTAAGTCTCTTCAGTCTGTGACACCTTTAAACGTGGATCTGCTGGCATTCTGCCTCAACAGGAAGGTGCCGAGGTTTGTGGACAAGGCGATCCCTTGGATGCAATGGATGTGTTGGTGGTGCTGTGGGGTCAGTATAGTCTTATGCATTACTTCCTCTCATTCTCCTTCCTCATCTGCTGCGCTGGATAGAGGCCAAAGGTGTTCTTGTAATTCTGGTAGCTCTGGACAAGCCTCATTGACCCTGGTACACTGACCTTATGTGGTGTGGCTGGTCACGGAAGCTCCCATGCAGCTGCCCCCCCTTCTGTCACAAGGGCTAATCTTTCACCCTGGCTTTGATAGCATGGCTGTTGAAAGCCAGGTTCTGAGTCTGGATTGTCTGGTTCGGTAATCCCCACAATGCTACAGGCACACAGGTCTAGCTCTTTGAAGATTTATCACTGCAAATGCAAGACTTTTTTTTATATTGGCTGGTACGAGGCTCTGGGTGTCCATACACACACCACCTCTGGGTTTTGGCCTTTCTCCAACAGAGCGTTGAACAAAAACTTGCTTTGAGTACTGTTAAGGGTCAGGCTTCTGCCCTGGCAATCTTCTTTCAACAACCCTCTTCCACGCAGTCCTTTATTTGTACCTTCATCCAAGGGGTTTTCAATGTGGCGCCCCTGTGTCTTCCCCATTGTCGCTGTGGGACCAGAACTTCATTCTTTTGGTCCTCCAGAAACCTCCCTTTGAGCATAAGTAGGGGATTATCCCTAATATTCTATCTCAGAAAGTTGCCTTCCCAGTGTGCAGTCTTCACACCCTAAGAAGGCTATTCTGTCTGCTAAGATCATGAGATCAGGTTTTTGGTGTGTCTTGGTGCTTCTTTAGTGGATTGTCACAGAAGGGCTTGCCAGGGTGTGTTTGATCAGTCAGTGTCAGGAAGTATATAAAACTCCTCGCAGATCCAAAATCTTTTGAACAGAGGTCCACCATGTGTGGTACACTGATTCTTCTTGCCTGCATTCCCTGAAACAATATGGAGAAGCACCCAAGACCAAAACCAATATAGTGCTGTGCGTCCGGCATACCCCAGGATGCACTAAAATATCAAGTGTCCAGTGCAAACAGAACCAGTGATGGGTCTATAAAATTAGCTCATTTTGTAATATAAAGCAACAAGGAAGATGCAAACAAATACAAAAAGTGACATGTGCAATAAATTTGGTGACTTCAATAGCAAATCAATCCATATAGTGCCAATCGGTGAATTTATACATAGACTAAAATATCTCCATAGACCATTCAATCAGATGGGTCGAAACCGTGGAGTGTATAGACCAGAAAGGGATAGTGGATCCTCTTCATGCACCAATCCTACGCTAATAAGCAGTGGCCCCTTGCCTCATAATACTGAGGTCACAGCATAGATCAAAACCGCTGATGCCAGCTCCTTCTTAAGTAGATCCTGGGCTAGGTCTCCATATGTCTCAGACCCTCAGGGGGCGTAGCGGCCATGAATTAAAAGAAGGGTATGCCACATAGTGTAGAAGTTTGAACCAAAGTCGAGTTTATTAAAATAAGCGGTACTCGCATAACACACAGCAAAGAACTCCAACGAGCAGTGAGCTCGTACGCATCTGTCAGTGGAAAGTGCCTGTCCCGTCCCTACGCGTGATGTCACACACACCTCGTGACTTCATCAGGGAATACTAGGAGGCACACATTACTGTCTTTAAATAGTAATAGCTAAATTCATGTACAGCGGCCTTTTTCTCGTAGTCCAATGGGATAATGCCATAGCGGCCATTTTCCCAGGGTGAAGCGGAGGCTGCCATATTCTTGGTTATCTTAACACTGACAGACGTAGATAGACCTGTGGTCAGCGTCTTTTGCTGTGAACAGCAGCAAAAAGTAAAGGATGACTCAGGTGTAGGTGGAAATGTTAGACTAGCAGTTGGGGGAGAATTTGGTAATAGATCCAAATCGTCCCTATACAGTATTCTAACCGGACAGTTAAAACCCATATTTTAATCGCAGATAGTTAAAAACGCTCATAAAAAATAAGTAAGAGTTAAAAATAAAGCCAGGATGGAATAAGACTTTCCACTGATAACAGCGTGTAATACAGATATAGGTAAATACACAGAATAGAGGTGATCCATCTGAGCCCTATAATATTGGAAGACAACAATATAACAAATACGGAATACAGTAATAAAATGCATTAAATACTCTCAAAAATATAGGCAAAGATCTAATATAGGGAATAAAAGTCGAGACAACTACAAGTATATAAAAAGATATCACATGAGGGAATGGAGGAAGGGTCAAGTGAGAATAAAGACCTAACCTCGTATGTGTCTCCCGTACTGGTGGATGTACGGGAGACACATACGAGGCCGTTCCTTCAGAGCGCATGCACCGATGATGGCGGTGTATGCAATAAATATCTCCTAAACTGTGCAAGTTTAGGAGATATTTACAGTACCTATAGGTAAGCCTTAATATAGGCTTACCTATAGGTACAAACAAACCAGGAGAGTTTACTTCCTCTTTTTTTTAAATGTGGGGGAGAGAGAGGTTACAAAAAAAGTTGCCCAGTCTCTACAGTGGTTCTGGGCAAGTGTAAAGATTAGCGTAAAAAAAAGAATTCACATGAGATTAGTTGAGTTTGTTCGTACTTGATCTTAATTTGGGGAGGGCTAAGGCATAGGATTTGGCCGACCAATTTTTTTTCGCCAAGATAGAGCTCAGCTTGTCATAAAGTATCTAAAATTTAGCATCTTGCCCATCTGAGTTTTTTTTTCTCTGCCTTGATAGTGAGACATAAGTTTAGGGCCATGCATGCTGTTTCTATCTGTGGTCTCAAGTCTTTACGTGGTTCTTTCATAACCTACAGTCTCCTGACCGCAAGTGACGAGATTAGCTACACCATGAACAGCAGTTGAATAAAATATTGATTTCAATGACACTGTGGTTTGACGTAACCATATTAAGTGAGGTAGTAAACCTTTAAGATTCCTTGATTACTTGGGAAAGTATGAGTAGTTAATTGTATATTTAGGAATAGACTTGATTACCTTTTTTGACAATGCAATGTTAATAATTGGTATTGTGTTAATTCATTCTGTTTAAACTTTTTTCAGCGGTTAAACATTATCTTCTTAAAGTGGAGGTCCACCACACAAAAAAAAATTGCATCAAAAAATCCCTAAAAAAATGGAGGAAGAAATTTTTTTTAACTCACCTGAAATGGCTGTTGCTAGGCAGTCCTTCTAATCTGCCTCTTCCTACTCCTCGGTGATGTTCAGTCTTCTCCTCCCCGCGTTGTCTTCTGGGGAATGGGGCGCGGTGTGTTATGCGAACTGTGTGTGTGTTCCACAACACATCGCGTCCCATTCATAAAGCGCTGCGCGACTCGCGCATGTGCAGTAGGAAACTGACAGCGAAGCCGTAAGGCTCCACTGCCTGTTTCCCTTAGTTAGGATGGCGGTGCCAAGACCCAAGATCCGTGTCGGCCTCGTGCGGCTGACATCGTGCGCACCCAGGACTGGTAAGTGTGCTTATTTAAAGTCAGCAGCTACAGTGTTTTGTAGCTGCTGACTTGTAAATTTTTTTTTCTCCCGGCCGGAACCCCGCTTTAAGTGAACCATGCCTTCCCTTCAAACCTAAAAAGCACAGGTGTATGCAGCTCTGCATGCTCAATAAACATGTTTTGGTTTCATGGAAAATTTGTTTGATTTTGTGTAAACAATTTTCCCTTCTACTTCTGGCTTTCCCCAAGGCACTGGTAGTGGATTCAGGGAATATCCAATTGCCTCCTAAAGAATCCAGTAGGATTTTCACCCCACCACTGAAGTGAACGAGATTATTATTTCCCCTTGCTCTGGATCAGCTGTGGGTTTAGGATTGTGTATATGGAGGTTTTCTATTAACCTTCCTTCTTCCTTTTTTTTTTTTTTTTTTTTTTTTTTTTTTTATAGAACCTACCTATGTAAACATTCCAGATTAAGCATAATTGTGTTTTTTGTAAAGTTTATGGTTTTATAAAATATTTCTTTTTCTAGATTTGAATGGAACTTGCAGTAATTCCAGTAATCCAACATCAACATCAGAGCTGCCAGATTACATTTTGTAAGTATTTTAACTCTTATTTTGTGTTTGAAGTATTGTTTTAGATGTATTGCAAGACCATTTAATTTCTTGTAATATCTTAGAAAATATACAGCAATCTCATCTCAGGAGCAGCGTCAGACGTACAAGACTGACTTCAACGAAGAATACAATGAATACAGAGATTTGCATGCAAGGATAGAGAGGATAACCAGCAGATTTACACAACTGGATGGTCAGCTGAAACAGCTCTGCTCTGGTTCAGAGGAATACAAGGTATAAAGTGCAGGCATCACCACTACATAGCTTCCTCTAACTGAACTTTCTGGCAGGTTTGCAACTCCAGAATTAATGTTGGCTGTTTGTACGTTAGGGCCATTGTTGTGCAAATGGTATTTTTTTGTTGGTTTTCTTCCATCCATTTAAAGACCTAGGAAGTCATCTTTAACCTTTGAGTTATACTGCTACGGACCAGGGGATTAGACTGTGGCAAACAAACTGTTTGCCGGCCCTGTATAACCCCTTCTATTACCAGCCCTTCTATTATCAACTAGTCCTTTTCTTAAGCTTTTCTCTGTTAAAAAATACTTTTATTTTTTTCTAACCCCTTTTTTTTCCTTTTCTATTTTATTTCTCTATGTTAAGTTTTTTTTCTGTTGCTGCTGAAGCTTTCTCTTTGCAGCTATCTGGGTCGGTCAGATTTTTAACCACCAATTTTGTACCATGCCTGGACCCCGCTGGACCTGACATTTGCAGGGATAGCCTTGAAGTGACCTTCTGACATTGGGTTCTGCATGGGGCACTTTCCAGCCTTTTCTGGTAAAAGTTAGCTGTGAAGTGCTTTCAAGGCCATATGCTCAATCGCTTTAGAGTGGGGTTTCTCAACAAGGGTTCATCCAGAGGTTGCTAGGGGTTCCTTGAGCAATTAGCAATTTCTGCGCCTCAGATAAGTTTCCACTGACAGCATTGATGATTTTAGCCATCTCTATGTAGGTCATTCTTTCCAGTGACCATCACACTAATGTATCATGAGTTGCAGATATAATAATTTGTAGCAGGGGATCTCGGAGACCAGAAAGTTGTGTCCAGGGTTCCTAAGGTTGGGAGACACATGTAGTGAGTTGGTCAGTTCAGCCAAGCATTGGGAGTGACTAAATAGGCTTAGGGTGCTGGACACCTTTATTTGCCATTTCTGTTGTGTTGTGTTTTTTTTTGTTTGTTTGTTTTGTTTTTTTCCTTTTCTTTTGTTTTTTTTTTCTTTGCCACCATGGTGGTCGCACTTATCATGATCTTTGTACTATTTTGCTACAAAATTCAGGCATGCTGGTAGTAGGAGGGGGATAACCTGGGGGCTGGCTTAGTTTTAGTTTGTGTGCCAGTGTTCAGTCCTCCCAGTTGGTGATAGTATAACCTGCTCAGAGACTTCCTGTGTCCCTCGAATTCCAAGAAAAGTGTTTTACTGGAAGTACAAAATTCCTATATTGAGAACTGTATAGGTTTAATACATAATATGTGGTATATAATTTTTCTATTAATGGACAAAGCTCGTATTACATGCATATAATTTCAAAATACATTTTTTGCCATGGTTGTCCTAGGACCACTATGGTAAACCACTATGACTAGTGGAAGTACATTCTGTGAAGGAAAGAAAATACCCTTTAAGCCCCAAAGCTTATGTATGTCACAGGGCAAAGCCCGCATTGCATCTCAACAGGAGTTTAATAGCCAGTGGCCAAAAAAGGTTTAAAAATGTTCCATATAATATGCTGACACAAGAAGGCTTGAGAATTTCTGCCTCTGAGCCACGGCCCCACAAGAGCAGTGATAAAATGGTAAGGTGATTCCAATGGGCTAGCCATACTAATGTCTGTGGAAAAATTAAGTGCCTTGCAAAAATGTGGTTGATTTACGAGGGGGTTGACCCTTAACACTGCTTCACCTTAGTAAAAAGATTTTCTTAATTTAGTGAAGCAACCCCATAATATCACATAGTGTGTAGTACATTTTCAAACTTGTCAAAACTAGGTTATAGTCTTTATGTGGGAAACTGTTAAAGCTGTTTTTTATTGCATAATCCCTTGATAAACCTAAAGTAAATGCAGGACTGGTAATGCATAGTTTTTGTTTTTTCACTTTTTTTTTTTTTTTTTAATTTACTATGCACTTAAGTAATTTTAGTAAATTTTATATATTTTCAGTCGTCCGCTGCAGTGGCTGCATTTGTTTACTTTTTTTTGTCTTTTTCCTGGTTAACCTGCAAATAACACTTCCTAGCTCTATGGCTACACACGATTTTTAAATGGAAGGAGTTATAGTTCTGGACTTAAACATGTCTGCCTTTGCTTATCTCCATTATATGGCGGATGGATGGGACTAGTAGTTTGCAAAGAGAAAATTATTATTTTTGCCGTCTTTAAGTTTACAGGAAGTGACAAGGACACTGCATTTGTGGCAAGATCAACAGGTATTTTCTGTACTTGCTGAAAATGTTCTTGGCCTGAAAAAAAAAAAAAAAAAAAACTAATATAGCCACCACATCTAAGGACTGGTAAGCTGCAATATATTTATTTTGGGTTTGGATATGCTTAAAGAGCGCACATACACAAAATAAAAGCTTAGTCAGTTTAATCTATAGGTTTGTATTCCCTGTCCAAGCCTGTTTCTAAAGTGTAAATTTTGAGGATTAGTGTGCCAACTCCTTTTTGATTTAAAAGTTGTATAGCGTTACCTTCCACATAGAGTGGAACGTAACACGGGTTGTAAATTGATTCAAACTATTTTAGCAGTCTGCCTTATGAGGCAGAGCTGGCCATAGTGGTTGCATGGCTTAAAGCCAAAGTCCAGGTTTTCTGTCATTTTAAATCATAAATAAACTGGCTCATATGAATTAAATACATTACTAAGTTATTCAGCAGCTGCGAGCACTTTATTATACTGTAGTAGCACCAGCAATGTATATTATACAGCGCTGTATTTCGCAACAGTACAGGTGACTTCCCATCTGCTGCCAGAACAAGATCAAGTTAGGCTGAGTGTTTGTCAGCCATTCAGAGGAAACCTTTGTATTTTAATCAATGAATACAAGACTTGCTCTGTTTGGCCGAGGGGGAAAGGCGAGCAGATGTCACATTCTCCACCTTGGCCAATAGGAGGAAGCCTTGCAAAAAATTATACGAGAACCCCCTAACGGGGCTTTAAAGCAGCCAATAAAGTGCAGTATTGATAGTTGAAAAATTCAATTTTATTAGTACAAAAAGTATAAATGACATAATATAAAAAAATCACTAAAAATAACTACTGACTATTAAAGTCAGGACATGAACTGGATGTGGCGTACAGTTACAGTGAGCAAAGCATATAGTAGAAACCAATGCCAAGCACAATATGTTAAAGGACAACCAAAGTTATCTCAAATGCTAGATTGGTAAAATAGGTAACAGACAATGCTTATAATTAGAGGCAATACAACACGGTGTATGTGGAACAACGGAAGTTGTATACGTAAAATCTGACGCGTTTTGACCCTTCCCGGGTCTTCTTCAGAGGATGGTTGTCCACTATTACAGAAATTCTGAGGTCTCTACATTGGGTTTAAACATTGTCGATTATTTTATTTTAGGTGATGCGATTTCTCCTCTGCTCCCGTCTCCCCGTGTAGAGTCTGAAGAGTCTGAAGACTCTTTCAATTTGGAGACGTTAGGCAATGCATCCATCGATAGAAAATATTGCATTCAGAACATATCAGCTTTTTTATTCAGCTCTGCTCAATTAGCACCAACGTGTACCCATTTGGGTGCATTTTGGGTTGCTCTTTGCCCTCTCCTTTTCCTTCCCCCTCCCTTGTGTGGGGGGGGTTGGTAGGTGTGATCCCTCGCAAGATACATCCGGCCCACCGCCCGCTCCCTCGGGAGTGGATCTGACACGGGGAGACGGGAGCAGAGGAGAAATCGCATCACCTAAAATAAAATATTCGACAATGTTTAAACCCAATGTAGAGACCTCAGAATTTCTGTAATAGTGGACAACCATCCTCTGAAGAAGACCCGGGAAGGGTCGAAACGCGTCAGGTTTTACGTATACAACTTCCGTTGTTCCACATACACCGTATTGTATTGCCTCTAATTATAAGCATTGTCTGTTACCTATTTTACCAATCTAGCATTTGAGATAACTTTGGTTGTCCTTTAACATATTGTGCTTGGCATTGGTTTCTACTATATGCTTTGCTCACTGTAACTGTACGCCACATCCAGTTCATGTCCTGACTTTAATAGTCAGTAGTTATTTTTAGTGATTTTTTATATTATGTCATTTATACTTTTTGTACTAATAAAATTGAATTTTTCAACTATCAATACTGCACTTTATTGGCTGCTTTAAAGCCCCGTTGGGGGGTTCTCGTATAATTTTTTGTATCCTATGGGGTGTGCGGCCCACTAGTCTACACTCTTTTGTGAGTGCTTTATGTTGCTTGTAAGGAGGAAGCCTTGCATTCGTTAAAAATACAAGGCTTCCTCTGGCTGAGAAGTACTCAGCCTAACTTGATTTTATAGTTGCGGCAGAGGGGAAGTCGCATGTAATGCTGTGGAACCCCGTTCTGCATACTGTACGTTGCTAAAGCTACTGCAATATGGTTCGGCATTCACAGCCATCAAATAACTTACTAATGGAAATAGTTTGTTTGGGCCAGCTTGGCCCTAGCAGTTTAAAGTATGGTAAGCAACAGAGCAGCGCTATAAGAATCTCACATTAGTGCTGCATACAAATAAAAATGTACATAATACAAATAAGAAAATTGAAAAATTATGTGAAACCTATAAGTGCAAAAGTGATGAGCAACACAGTTTCAATGAAGAGCAAGAAGGTAGATGAAGCAATCTTTTTTACATGTGACCAGAGGAGAGCAGATGATAAATACCAACAGCCTCTAAGCTTCACAACAATAGGACAGCAAACCACAAGTGTATCTAAAAAGGTGGGGGCATACCGAAAACAAACCCCCCCCCAAATAAAGAGTGGCCAAACAGTGCTTAGTTTGTACTCATTGGGACCTCCAATGCCTCTAAAACACCTTGCCAAAAGGTCACTCTGCTATATTCCCACCGATCACTACGCAACCAAACTCAATAAGGAATGATATAAAAGGGAACACTCTCCATAGTGTAAACTAGTAGAATATATGTTATTTAATAGAGAACACGCACCTACAATAGATGGATGGTATATATATTTTTTCTATGTAGCACTAATGTGATTGATTGAGCGCTGCACTGTTGTTTTCCATATTTTATGTACACCATGTATTGGGTTATTGTGCTAGTTGCTATTACTTACCATATACATTGGAGTCCTAGCGTAGTTTCTCTTACATACAAATTTACTTAAAGTAAATGGAAACCTAGACTTTCGGCTTTAATATACTAAGTGCATTACACTTGGGTAATTACATGTAACAGCTTATAAACTTTGGTGTCACTATAGGTGCACTTTACAATTTGATGTATTGGTTAACCACTTCCCGCCCGCCCACCGTCATATGACGTCATGGGCTTTGAGTGGGTATATCTGAATGATGCCTGTAGTTACAGACATCATTCAGATATTGCCGTTTTCAGCCGGCCAATCTCTCCACCATAGGAACGATCATAGCGGCTGTTCCGCCGCTTGATCGTTCTTTAATTTCAGGCTTCCCAGCCTAGTGGTGAGATATGGGGTCTTATTGACCCCTTATCTCACTATTAGGAGGACCTGTCATGTTATATTCATATTACAAGGGATGTTTACATTCCTTGTAATAGGAATAAAAGTGATCAAAAAAATTTTTTTTTTCAAAAAAGTGTCAAAATAAAAAAAACAAAATATAATTATCAATAAAAATAAAAAATTTTTAAAGCGCCGCTGTCCCCGTGTGCTCGCATGCAGAAGCGAACGCATACTTAAGTCCCGCCCACATATGAAAACTGTGTTCAAACCATACATGTGAGGTATTGCCGCGAACGTTGGAGCGAGAGCAATCATTTTGTCACTAGACCTCCTCTGTAACTCAAAACATGTAACCAGTAAAAAAAAATTCAAGCGTCGCCTATGGGGATTTTTAAGTACCGAACATTGGCGCCATTCTACGAGCGTGTGCAATTTTGAAGTGTGACATGTTAGGTATCTATTTACTCGGCGTAACTTCATCTTTCACGATATGCAAAAACATTGGGCTAACTTTACTGTTTTGGTTTTTTTTTTGTTTTTTTTTTAAACTCAAAAATGTTTTTTTCCCAAAAAAAGCGTTCCTGCGCAAATACTGTGTGAGATAAAAAGTTGCAACAACCGCCATTGTTTTCTCTAGCGTCTTTGCTAAAAAAAAAACATGTATAATGTTTGGGGGTTCTATGTAATTTTCTAGCAAAAAAATGATGATTTTTACATGTAGGAGAGAAATGTCAGAATTGGCCTGGTAAGGAAGTGGTTAAAGATTGCTTCCCAGTTTGTCACAAGGTAACCGTTTTATCCCAGCACTGCTTTTTGTCAATTTTATAGCATGATATACAGGGGTGGCCTAGAAATTGATTTTAGTGTATGGGTGAGTAAAATGTATAATTGTACTGATACTCTATCATTAGAGGTCAGGACACTCTTTATCTGCATCATCACCCTCTTGTGTGTGTTTTTAAATGTTTGGTATAGTAACCTGAATCTTTTTCTGTTCTCATTTTAGACTATCCATGATCAAATCTTACAAGAGTATCGTAAAATTAAAAAAGTAAGTAATCTGAACTAAAGTCCATTGACTGTGATATCTGGGCTAACTGATGCATTTGCAAAGCAGAGTTTAAGTGCTGGAGACATTGAAGCAATTTACCTTTCTTCCTGTTAATGGAAGTTATCATGTGGAAAAGGTCTACTGTAAGGCTTTGACAGTTAAATGAAAATGTTTTTTTTTTTTGTCACTATCTGCTTCTCCAACACTATATACCCAGCAGGGAGGAGTATAGCAGTAGATATACAAATGTCCTGTAGCCTTAAATTAAACTGTAGACCTAAATTAACTTCAGTTTCTTTAAGACCTGGAAGTATACAGTCCACAGAAGTACAGAGCGTGGCTTACATAAGTCATGGGTGGTCTGCATTCATTTTTTGGTTCAAGATGTTTGTTTACATCGAAAGGTCTATGTTTTTAAATTTCCACTTTATCATTTGAAAAATTGTGATTTGATAATGCAAGTCAATGGGGAAAAGAAACATTGAAAATATTCATTTCCTGTAAAAGTTGACCTGGGAGAGAGGTAGGGTCAGTGACTTCTAGTGAATTTTGACTTCTTTTATTTTTTTCCCCCCTACAGTCAAATCCGAATTACAGTCAAGAGAAGAACCGCTGTGAATATCTCCACAATAAACTGGCTCACATTAAAAAACTGATTGCACAGTATGACCAACAGGTTCTGTCCTGGCATTAGTGCCCATGTTCGGGTAGCAGTATCTTTGCACCTGTACTTTAACCTGTGTTCTTGGCCCCTTATGTTGTTTTCGTTGTGCAAGTTTTTTTGTTCTGCAGTTCCGCTTGCCATCATCAGTGGAAGAGAAACAACTTGCTAAACAAATGGCATACCTTGTGAAATGATCTGAATGGTTCAGAATAAACCAAGTAGTGGAAGCTGCACTTGGTTTAAGCACACTACCTGCAAAATCAATTTAATTTTTTCCCTTTTTTCCCTTTTTTCCTTTTTTTTTTTTTTTTTTGTCTCTGTTTTAATATTGGATGGACACGTATAATCAAAACGATGCCAAAATGGGTTATGTGTTTTTTTTTTTCTTTTATCATTACTGGAATCCAATAATAAAACAAACAATGCAGCCAAATATTTTCAGAATCTTGTGGTTTAGAGTTTGGAACATGGAGTCACGGAGGGCTTGTTCAAAAAAGAATGTACACCTTAATGTGTGCTGCATTCATTTGTGTTGGGATGTGTTTTATATCTGTTGCATTTTTCAATTGACTCCATTTGAATTGAATGCAAACTGCAAAATGATGGTTTGAACAAGCTCTGAGTATTGTGAAAGGAATTCTAGAACATGGTATGGAACAGTGTTAAGCTGAGCGTCATTGGAAATCACAAAAACGCTTCAGGCCTGAAAGTTTGAAAAAAGCTGAAACGGAGGATTGTGCTTAAAGAACATGTCACCTACAAAGTCTTCTACATAAGTGCTTTGATAAGGCATTTTTTCATAAATGAGCCTCTCAATGCCTGACTGCTTATATTTTGAGCTGTTGACGTTCACTGTTAACCCAAAGTGTTATTAGTGTGTAAGGCGACTGAAATAAAGTAAGTAAAACTATAACTAATTTTTACAGCCCCAGCGTGGAGATTCAGGTTTGTGAAGTTTTGTATATGCTGCATGTTGTCTCTCTATCTGGAAGTTTTCCAAGATGAAGACTAGCAGATTGCCTAGAGTATGAACAACTTACAGTGAACTTCATGGAACTGGATCTTTATATTGTAATAAAGTACATTTCTTTTCGATTCATTAAGGGACACGGGATTTAGTTCTTTTTAGGCAGGTTCTACTGCTGACCACAGGAGGAATAGGACACTGACAAACAATCCTTTGGCCGGTAAGGTGTCACCCCTTGCACTCCCAGCATGCTTAGTTTTTGCTCGTGTCCTAGGGAATAGCGCTTCAATATTTTATTTTTATTTTTTTCTTCAATTAAGACTTCATTTCATGCTGCTGAGCGGGACTCTTTATGCAGCTATCTAGATTGATTGATTTACTGTTGGTCATACCCAGACCCTGCTGGAATGTGCCTTTTTGGGCTTTCCGGTTCTAGAGCCTTGGCATAGTCTCAGGTATGATTCCGTCTTTGAAGATTTTTAATGAGTACACAACATGTGGGCTGAGAATTGGGAGCTACTATGTTAAAACAATTAAGCATCAGTATTTTTCCCTTTTTTCCATCAGTTTCTATGGAAAGGATTAACATGCTAGGGAGGTTGAAGAAGAATGCAAGACATGGTATATTTTTACATATTCATATTTATAATGGTCCAACTTGGACCAATGTAAATAAACAAATATATAAATATCTCTCATACCTGGCCGCTGCCCTGGAAGCCACCTGAAGTAGACACGGCTACATCAGTGATCTCGACTTGCTTCTGGATCTCGTGCTGCATGCCCGGGGGGGACTGGGTCAGGAGCTCAGGCGGGGGGGGGCTGAGAAGAGGAGGATCGGGGCTGCTCTCTGTTTAAAACCATTGCACAGCGCAGGTAAGTGTAACATGTTTAAAAAAAAGTTAACAATCACTTAACGCTGCTTTGCATGAGGATTGGCCAAATACTGACAGTACTGAAAGTACTTAAGCCTTCAGAACTCTTTGCAGAGCTGTATTTTATGGAAAAGGAAATTATAAAAAAAATAGTCAGTCTTAATTGAACACTACAGGGGGCTGGCTTGGTATTAATAGACCCTGGGTTATAGAATCGTACCTCCTAGATGATTGGACACTGGCAAAGGTTTTGACGACATGCCCCCCAGAGCATCTCCCAATAACCGTGCCCCCGAGAGATCACTCTTAGTCTAAAGGATAACTAAAGGCAAACCTTTTTTTCTTTTAGTTTTGGAAATGGATTAGAACACCAGGTATTTATTGCTACCTCTGGCCGCATTAGGGAGATTGACCTCTATTTGTCCCGTTTTACATTTATCAAAAGGTGAACGTAAAAGAAATTTCCAAGTTTTGGTTTATTTCCAGAATAGCAATAGAGGAGAAATCTTCCAATGGGAACACAGCATGGGTGGGTGGGCTCTGCCCCCACCCCAAAGCACCTTTTCCCATGTTAATGGGGATTCTTGAATGGTTATGGTCAGTACTAAACACCATACCACAATCCTCCCTTCCCCAAATGATTTGGACCAGTGCACAAAGCAAGGTTCATATAGACATGGATAAACGAGTTTGGGCTGGAGGAACTTTACTGGCCTGCACAGAGTCCTGATCTCAACTCGCTAGAACACCTTTGGGATGAATTAGAGCAGAGACTGCGAGCCAGGTCTTCTCGGCCAACATCAGTGCCTGACCTCACAAATGCGCTTTTGGCAGAATGGTCAAATATTCCCATAGACACACTCCTAAACTTTGTGAACAGCCTTCCCAGAACAGTTGGATTTATAGCTGCAAAGGGTGGGGCCAACTCAATATTGAAGCCTATGGACGAAGACTGGGGTGCCATTAAAGTTCATGTGCGTCTAAAGGCAGGCATCCCAATACTTTCTAAGTATGTGTGTAATAAATATATATATATATATATATATATATATATATATATATATATATATATATATGTATATGTATATGTGTGTGTGTATATATTGTATGAATGACCACAACATGCAGGGATATACAATGTAATATTGCTTTAAAAGCGCACACACACACAGGTTGGACTTGTCTTTTTTCAACTTTACCAACTATGATATAATCAGTTTTAACTCACTTGTCCTGGTGTATAAGAAAGTTGTCTTTCTCTAATCGCACCAGCCTCTCCACCTTTGAGCTGGAGAATCTGGGACGGAGATATTTCAGAATAAGGGGCAGTGAAATCTTCAGATCTCACTTTCATAAACTATCTTTGACAGAATGGTTGTGTGATGAGAAGCAGAGAACATGTTCTCTGCTCCTCATCTCAGCCACATAAACTGTGCAGATGAGAGATCACGGCTTTTATCTCTTTCATAAATGGACATCAAAAATGAATATGCTAGGGGTGATATTTGATGCCAATTTAACTTTTGATCCACATGTACAAAATGTCAGAACATCTTTTTACCATTTGAGACACATTGCATGGCTGCGTCCTATGCTGTCGTACACTGTAGCTGAAAAGCTGATCCATACATTTGTGTTCTCTGAACTCGACTACTGCAATGCTCTACTCGCTGGTGTACCTAAAACCACTATTCATAGACTACAAAATTCTGAAGCCAGAATCCTAACTAGATCTGGTCCAAGTGATCATATTACCCTGTTCCTGGAGTCCTTGCACTGGCTACCCTTCAGGTTTTGTATAGACCTTAAGATCCTCTTGCTCACCTATAAGGCTCTTCATGGCTTGGCATCCCATTATCTCTCTGAACTTTTATCAACTTACTCCCTTCGTAACCTCGGTTCCTCAAATTCTGGTCTTCTGTGTGTCCCCTCTACTCGCCTACACTCAATGGGAGGCAGAGCCTTCTTCTGTTTAAGCTACAAAGAATCATCTTCTCTAAACTCATTCAAATCAAATCTTTAAGCAAGCTTTCACATTATTATTTTTTTCCTTCATTATCCTAGGTATTGTGTTTTTTCCTTGAAAATTGTTTATTAAATAATAAAATGGTATGTTATCTTTTGTCCCAGGAAGTAGTTGTTTCAGTACTCCTAAAGGACGGATTTGAAAGATTCTAATAAAAATTTGGCATGGAATCTGCAAGGTTAGCAATTGCTTTTTCTGAGGCAAGGTAAATACTTTGCGCTGATAGACATCCAAACATAGCTACCTCAATTTTTTTCAGAAAATTCTATGCCTTTTAGTACCACACAATCACTTTCAGTTTGTCACACGGTCATTTGACCACCTTAATTGCAGAAATCACCCTTTGAATACAATTGGAAATCCCATAGGATGATCTCTCCTCTAAGTAGTCTTCTTGACAGCTCTCACTCCTCCAGACATGCCTCGGTCTCTGCAATGTTCTTTCATAGAGAAGAGAACCTTTCCTCCACCTAAAAGAGGTGGTATTGCACCACAGACTGTCCAAGCTTCCTTCCCTCAGGACCTCGTTGGAGACATCCTGCCTATATATTCCCCATCGCTAGATTGACATGTTGACTGCTCTTGTAAGCACACTCTGAACGACTCTTCCTCCACTATTACATGTGTACGTGCTCACTCCACTGAATCAGTGGATGTTTTCTTGGGCAATTGGGCATCATGCTTTTGTTGCTGGATGTAGCTCTTGGCAGCAAGGTTCTTTCACTGGCACAAGTTGGATCCTGTTTGCCTTTTGTTACCCATCCTTCTTATTGCTTGGGGATGTCTTGGGGGTCTATGAATACCAAGCCTATGTCCTGTACTGTATTATTAAAATTAGTGCAATTTAAACTTTGCTGTAAATTCCAGATCTTGGAGTAGAGTTCAGGACACAGGCCACTCTTCCTTCTGTTCCTTGATTAATCTGCTACAAAACTGAGGACTAAATGAGTGGGACAGGGTTCTAGGGAAGGCGCCTTGGAGTTGTCTTCAAAAGCTTTGCGAGTATTCAATCCTTGAAGGCACAAGCCTATACCCCAGGGTCTATGAACGCCAACCTTTTATCCTGAACTGTACTCCAAGATATAGAATTTACGGGCAAGTCAAAATTCCTTTTTCTGTTGGTGGATCCCGAAAGTTCTTAACCAGCATCTAACAATTCTGTTGATGTTTCTACTTTTAGGGATTTTATTTGACAGGCGCCTATTAAACCTTACTAAAGGCATCCTTTACTCTTGCTAGTCCTGCCTTACAACTGTCCATTTGTCAGGCTGTAGTGGACTGGACAAATGGTGAACATGTTCTGCCTTTTGAGGACCCTGTTCTCCTGGAACAATTTTTCAGCTAGTGCCTTTGGCACTGTTATTGTGTATTAATGCCCTGGAAAATGCAGTTCGCCAGTTCTCCAGGATGATGCTGCTCTCTGTGCACATTTGCAAAATTTTGTAGTTAAAGGATTGGTCTGCTGAGCCTGCTTTTATGCATGCCTTTCAATGGTGAATTCCTTAAAGTGAAACTACACTGCATATGAGCACCACAAACGGAAAAACTTGATTTTATTCATTTTTAATACTTAAAGCACACTCCCCCATCATCCCGTCCATCCATGTCTCTAAGCTTTGTTTTGTTTTAAAATCACTTTGAAACTCGCCCCCTAGCATTTCTGGCCGTGGCCATCTTGAGTTAGGGCAGGTGATTCATGTAGCATTTCTTTTGTGGAATCCATCTTCCCTTAGCTCAGGCATGCAAGCAAGAGGGTGTGCTTAGCTGAGTAAACCCCCCTCTTCCGAATACTCCTGGGATGTATGACATAATTTGCCTAGGCATGGAAAGCAAGAAATATCTAAGGAAATTTTTTTTAAAAAAGTGTAAAACATGTAAATATACCTTGCTATCTATTTACTAATGCTAGCAATATAAGGATTAAAAATGGCCAATCTTAAGAGAGTGAAGCTGCACTTCAATAAATTCATCAGTGAAGTTACTGGGGGGAAAGTATTTCTATGCCACAAAAACAACCTATGCATGCTACTATGGCTACTGCATCTTCCCATCTGCAGGTGTCCTGTTGCTGCTTCTCGGCATCAAAGCCTTGTACCCCAAAACCCTCCTAACCTAATGAAGGGGTGCCCCCACTCTCCAGCAATGGGGGGGGGGGCGACAACACCTGTTGGCCCTCTCACTAGTCTGCAGAAGATGTTCTCGAACCCTTGGTCCAATCTGCTTTCAGGGGAGTACAAAAGTATTTCTATCCCTGCTGCTGCTTCAATTTATAATCTGCAAGCTTCACCTTAAAGACAGGCAGACTTGTGGGCTGCCCTGGATCAACTTCAGGCACAAAAAGTGGTAATCCCAGTCCTTGCAGAAGAGAAGTTCAAAGTCTGTCACAGTCCAAAAAACCAAATGGAGGCATTCACCTGATTTTGGACTTGAATCCCTTAACCAATATCTGCATGTCCCCAAACTGTTACATGGAGGCTGCTGTATCTGGCATAGCTTATATCAGATCTGTGGAATTTCTGGCATCAGTGGAATCCAAGATGCCTATCTTCACATTTCCATCTGTCCCATACCCCAATGCTTTCTACATTTTGCTGTGGTAGACCAACACATTCCATTTATCTCCCTTCTTTTTGGGCTGTCTTGTGCACCAAGAGTCTTCACAAAGGTGCTGACTCTGCTTCTGACCCTATTAAGATCTCAAGGCATCCATGTCACAAGATACCCAGTTGACCTTCTACTAAAATACTCCTGAGCCACAGTCTTGTCTTAATGCTCAAAAGAAGATTCATCATCTTCAAACTTTCAGATGGGTGATCAACTTCAAAAAGTACCTTGGACTGATTCTAGACACAGCGGATGTCAGGATTTTCCTTCCCCAGGTACAGATTGCTTCTCTGAGGTCCAACTGTAAGACTCTCAGATTAGACTGGCATCTCTCAACTCCATTAGAACTCAACCTTCTCAATATGTGGGAAAAACCGATCCCTTCTCTGGATTGCCCACAACACCTATCCAGCCAGGAAAAAAATCTCCCTGGCATTGTGGATAACTAACTTCGTCCTAGAATCCAGGAAAAATTGTCTCCCCTCTCCTTGGAAGGTAGTAATGAAGAATGCCTGTCAGGCTTGGGTGGGATCTACGATTTCTTAACAATCCAGGGCACCTGGTCCCCACAACAGTATACACTCCCCATCAAAACCTGAGACCCATAAGACTGATCTTTCCTACATGGCTTCCCAGTAAGAGTACAGCAATTCCAATGCTGTGGCCTATGTAACATACTGAGAAGGAACCAGTGAGGCAATTCATTCCTATACTCTGCCATCTGTCATAAGTGAGCAACAACAGATGTGGGCATCATGGCCTCCAGATTCAACAAGAAATTTGACACATTTGTGACCAGATCCGAGGATCTTCTGGCCTTCGTGGTGGATGCCCTGGTGATTCTTTGGACCCTGTGCAATCTAGTGTATGCATTCCCAGTGGAGGTTCCCCCTCAACTGCTCTGCAAGATGAAAGGGAAATCGATTTTTGATTTTGTAGGCCAAGGAGAACTTGGTACATAAATATACTTGGACTCCTGAGCCTTCACATCCTCAACAGGCCAGACCTCATGTCACAAGGCTCTCTATTCCACCCGGTGATTCAATCAGTGGCTTTCTTGACATGGTGGTTTGAACTCTGGTCCTAAAAGATGGGGGCATTATGGATTTTGTCTTTCCCACTTTGCTTAAGATAGGTTCACCTTTTAAAAATGGGTGGAACATCTTTCTAAAGGTGAACTTGTCCTTTTAAAAGTGAGAAAATCTACTACTTTCCTTAAGAGCTACCATCACACTTAAAAGGCCTATTTTGGCTCTAACAAAAGCAGGCACCTCAGCACTAGACTGTTTTATTCCTCGAATCCCAACCTTCCTCAAGTCTGGTCTAGACCAGACTCTGCCTTTTGGTACTCTAAAGGGACAGGTTTCTGCCCTGTCCATTCTGTTCCAAAGACAGTATTTTTGTGTATCGTGACAGTATGGCTGAGTATTATTGAGAACAGTGACCACTGATTGCATAGGAAAACAATGCCCTTGAGGAGGTGAGTGGGAGTCATATTCTGGAAGGGGAAGGCAGCTGCAGGGTGTGTGCCAATCCGGTCAGCCGGTGAAGTCCTTCCCGTGTCATAGGCCCCGTTCACATCTGAGCAATTTTCTGCTTGAAGCTTTTAGATCTAAAACGCTCTACAAGCCAAATCCTATTCATTTCAATGGCCCCTGTTCACATCTGAGTAATCTGTCACCTGAAGCTCAAAAAAATACACGAGCTGTTGGCAAATTACAATCATTTTTGGTCCTATAGCCTTCAATTGAAATGCCTGACTTGAGTGTTTTTATGTTCAGATAGCAGCTCTCTACCCCTAATTTCTCTCCCTCTCCTCTCCCTGGTGCTTTCTATTGGCTAAACAAGAATGCCTGAAGCTGTAAAACACTTGTAATACGCTTCTAAAACGATTTTAAATAGCTTTAAAAAAGTCTATAAAAAAAAAAAGCAAATCAATCGATGCGCTCAGGTGTAAATGGAGCCTTAACAGTTTTCACATCCTAAGGTCTGTCCAGGAAGTAATAGAGACGTGTGTGTGTGTGTTTTTTTTTGTTTTGTTTTTTTGTTTTTTTTTAAGACGGACTGGCACTGAGGTAAGGGATATTTAGGATAAATGGAAAGCATTTATGTTTTATGAAAAAGTGATTTAATGGTACATAGAGGAGCTGAAATTTGGAGAAAAAAAAAGTGAGCCTTTAATGAAAAAATAGGACTTGCTTACCATGAAAACATTTTTTTGTAGTTTATGGCACACAGGTCCCACCCCTTTGCTTTGTGATCTACTACTAATACTGCTTTTCTACAGAACTAAAGCATGCTTGGAGGGATTATACAGTACCTAGCTGTCAGCCACTTTTTTGTTTTCCAGTGTCCAATTCTTTTTGTGTGCGGTAGTGTAACACAGTTGTCTCAGAATAACTGAAACCTGTGTCCCTTATTAAACTACGGGAAACAGATTTTATGGTAACTACAATAATCCTGCATTTTTTGCCTGCTATGGGCTGTCCCACCAAATGAAATTCTAGGTTCACACTGGTTGCGTGCCTATATGTTCAAATCATAGCCTCTGGAAAACGTACACTGCTTCTAGACAATTGTGCTTGGCCACATCCTGTTGTCTTTTTAAGCAGAGGGATGAAACTGCAGGGAATATCAGATACATAATTTAAAACTGGAATAACAGCGCATTTGGCGACTGGGCAGCAGTATTACAGCACTCAGCCTTAGACGTGCTCAAGCAGTCTATGCTTTTTTTTTTTTTAAATATATATACATGGCTGGCTATGATCAACTATACAAGTTCAGTACATAGTCTTTTTTTTTTTCATTACTTTTTTTGTACTTTATTACTGTGCAAAAAAAAAAAAAAAAATGTTTATATTGGTGCCAAGCCAGTGTTTGAAGACCAGGAGATTATAGTGTACTGCTTCTCAGAGTTCACACCAAATGCTTTTAACCCCAGGTTATGCCCACCATATGTAAAATATAAATTTTACCAGTGTGTTGCTTGCACCCAGACATGAAAGAAAACAATCTTCCTAAGAAATGCATAGTCTATATTAAAAAAAACAAAAAAAAAACTGTTTAAATTTTATTAAGGACTTTTTCCCATTCTTTCTCATTCATTGGGGGACACAAAGCGATTCTTAGATTGTTGGGTTATACTGCCAGCTATGGGAAAAATGGACATGGAAAAAAAAACTGATGGATAACCCCACAGCTTCCAACAGCTTTTTTGTCCATTTTTCCCATAGCTGGCACTATAACCCAACAATCTAAGAATCGCTTTGTGTCCCCCAATGAATGGGAAAAAGTCCTTAATAAATTTACATCAAGTCACAGTTTATATTAAAAAAAAAAAAGACTATGCATTGCAAAGAGACCATGTACTGAACTTGTATAGTTGATCATAGCTTCATGCTTCAGTTTTTTTGCTAGTGTCTTCAGAAGAGCGATTTTTTTTTTTTTTTTTTTCTGTCAGTTCTGTTTTTGTTTGTATAGAAGATGTTTCTGCTATCAACAGCAGATAGTAGATTCATGCTGCATATAATGGCAATTTCGCCAGTCAGCCAACCAGTACTGATCATGCCAGATAATTTAGATTCTGGTAAATTCTCTAATCGGTAACGGCAAGCTTTCCCAGTTTTATACGAGTCCTCGCTCTGCAACAGTCCTTCATTTTTTGAAGTTTCACCAGTCATCTATAGCTATAGGAATTCAGGCCAGATATGGAAACCCTGGCCTGCTCTCTAGTTAGCCAAGTGGTGCAGGTTCCCAGTGCACCAGGGCTACGGCAACCACCTTTCCAGTTCACACAGGAATCCCACTATTAATGTCAGGCCAGTATGTTTAGTAATTCCCTATGGATTTATTGCTCCAGAGCTGAGGTAGTTTTTCATCTGACTCCATCTCTGGAGACTTCTCTTTTGTGGGTGGATGCAACAACCTAAAGCTGTGTTGGGGATCCTTCCCTTTGTCTCTGAAACAGTCACTTGCAGGGCACTGTGTGAGTGAAATTTTTTTTGTATTCTGTGAACTAGTAATGTACTAGTTTTCTAGAAACCTGTGACCTTTTGTAATTCTCATTAACATCACTTGTGTTTCTGTTTCTTCCAGTTACAAAGAGAATTGCGATGGTTATTCACCTGCCTCCATCTCCCTGGCGCTTAGTGAGACCATGCATATTCAGAAACAATTGTATTTTTATATACAGTGGCTGGGTGTTGGTGACATGCTTTCACTAGGTGCCTGCGGCCCATGCAAAGGGCCTGCTTGCTGAAGCATGTGCACTCACTCTGTCTTCCCAAGTTTCCTTATAAAGATTTTGACTTTATTCGATGCCAACAAACCTGCTTCAACCTGACAAGATACCCCATAATTTGTGGGTTGCATCCATTCATATTATCCTCGCTTGTATGTGGAAATGTTGCTGCCAACTGTTTTGTAGCTATGTAACATCTTTGCTTTTTGTTTGTTTTTTTTTGGGGGGGGGGGTTTGTTTTTTGGTTTTGTTTTTTCATACACCTGTAGTGCTCCCTACTATCCCCACACACAAGCTTGTAGAGCCTCCTGGCTATTTAGCTGGTCTAGATGTTTCATACCATCTCCTATGGTCTATTGTTTAAGTTTTTAGTTTTTAAAGTCTTTCCTAGTTATTTTACAACTTCTGTGTGGATTCTTGTGTGCAGTTGCGTACAATCTGGCTGGTATCTCCCCCGGTATAGTTAATCTCCTTGCATTTGGTGCTATAAAACATCTGACCAGTTGGATTAGTTTGGGTCTTGACCTTTTACCTTGTTTTGTTTGGTCTTCCCATTTTGGCTGCTGTGTAAAGTAGGATCCTTATGGTCTGGTTCAGGTGCCTGCTGGAAACCACTACTTAGCTATGGAACAGTAACTCGCTTAAACCCCCCACCACCTCTTCCTGTTAATCTGACACATATTCCTCTAGTTAGGTCAAGATCCCTTTGCAGGTCTGTTTTTGATGTGAAGTTTCTTTTGAAGGAAGAATCATTCAAATCCGTTTTTTGGGCTGTGGCTTGTCGCCTATCTGATGTACAGATTTACCCTTCAAATTACTGACATCCGTCTGTCAAGTCCTCCGATGTGCATTCCTCGGCATGCACTTTCCTGAGTGGAGGCAAGCTTGTACAAATTGCATCTGAGTGCAGTTGGTGACATCTCGGGGCTACAAACTGGAGTTTTACTCCCTGTCTCTACTCTTTTCTCACATCAGACTGTCCTGCATTACCCCAAAGTGGCAAATCTGCATCAAGTCCTCTTGGCCTTCTGGATCAAGGTGTTGTTATCCCAGTTCTTGTGGTGAAACTATTTCGGGGGTTTTACCTCCCAACGTGTTTACTGTTCCTATACAAAACAGCATTCACTCCATCTTGGATCTCAAGGTCTTGATTTATTTGAATCCAGAAATTCTGCATGGAATCCATCCTATCTGTCAATTGCGTTCATCAACGAGACACTTTGACTTCTGTGGACATTATGAACATGTACTACAGAAGTTCAGAGTATTTATCATTTTACAATGACCATCATAAAATGAAAGACGGTTGTAGCTCCCTCACATTAAAAAGAAATCACACACCTAACACTTAAATAAAACTATGCACATACCATAATGCATAACTCCAATCAGTCTATTCCAAAACACCTTGTGCGGTGTATGGCTCGATAAACTAAAATCAATAAAAAGCATTTGGATATAACTTTTCTGGTTTTCCAAATGAGACAACACATAAAACAAAGCCAATACAATGGCATACTAGCATGTTCCCATCCTTCCAACACACCTATGTTTCCCAAATGTTGCTGTTTGGCCCCTGCTAGTACTACACTGGGTTTGTGGCTCAAATTCGGCCTCTCGCCTGCACCTCCGGTGTTCACCAAACTGTTAGCCCTACTATTAATTTTGCCGTGCTTGTGTGTTATTTCTACTACGGGATACTAAAGACAAACTCACTTTGAGGGTACAGTCAACACTGGCTTCTGTTGGACAATGTGGCTTTCACTGTTGCAGTAGTTAAGATGGATCCAGAATCTTTAGAAATTGTTGCTGAAAAGGACTCATTGTTTAGACTATCAGTACAAGTCACCCCAGAGTTTCTTCCACAGGACTGTTAAGTAGGTATACCTTTAGTTTTTAACGTGTCTGTCTTTTTTTTTCTTTTTTTTTTATACGTTTTATGTAATAAAAGTTGTTACACAGCTGCATAAGATTTTTCTTTCATTGTGTTTTTTTTTTTTTAATAATTTCCATTGAAGCCTTATGAAAGTAGAGATTTTTACAGAAATTGTGATTCTACGAGTGTCTAAACTGGCAGCCCTATGTTGCAAGGAATCTTTTCTGGTTTTACACAGGGACCAGTTGGTGTGTGAGGCCCAGGACTTCTTGTCTATGGCAATTTTATGTCTGTCATTTCTACCAGGACCATTGTTCTTCTGTTCCTTCCTAAAAGGGAATTTTCCCCCAATTGTCTGAATGTAGTTCAGGCTGCAAGAGTCTGACACTGGTTCTTCAGAAAGACTGGTTCATTTTGTGTTCCTGATGGCCTTTGTTACTGTATTGCTTACCCCTCTGTTGGACTGATTTTAGATGTCCCAACAGACTTAAAAATTCTAGGAATTCCTGTGACCCTCAATGGATGAGAAAGGAAAATAGGATTTTTGTACTTGCTGTAAAATCTCAAGGTTCTTTTTTTTTTTTATTGTTGCACTTGGTACCACTGTGTTTCAAAACTGAGATATGGTTGTGAGTGGGTTTATTCTGTACTGGCCAACAGCTTTTTGTTGCTAGTGCCCATTTCTCCTGTGGGCGCCAGTTTAATCAGTCTATGAATTTCTGTCCCCTTTAATGGACTCCAGGAAAAGTATTTTAGAAGTAGAAAAATATATTTTTCTAATGAATATTTTGTGATGTTAAGCTGGTGGCAGACATTTTGTGTATTATTTATGTAGACTCTGCCTCCTGCATTGCAGTTATTCTTCATGGTTATGCTTAGTCACTCTTTACAATGCAAGTCTAAGCTGGCTGATTGAGCAAAAACCATGCACTTTCTTGGGTTGAATTACCAGTTTTGTCAGGCTTTGGGCTTGTAAATGGAATACGTTTAGGTCTCTTCTAAGATCATTATATTTTAACATTCATTTGACCTGCTTCAAGCCCTGTCACTCCAATGATTGTGTATTTAACCTAAGTACAAATTTGCCTTATTTTCAATTATGCACTTTTGCAAAGTAAATGACCTCTGTTCCTGCCCATGCGTACAGGGGTCCAATGCATTGCCATGGGTAAACAGTACTCATGGCAGCTTCCAGTAGTCCTGCAGAATGTGGCTTAACCAAAGGAATAAGTGAAAAATGTAGCAGGGACACTTGTAGGAAAGGCTGTAAGCTGCCAGGCATGGCCCACTGTGAAGTTTGCTGGATTAGAGAGGTATTTGTCCTGGGAAAAAACTTAGCAACATGGGGGGGGGATTTTATTATAGGACAGTTGTTGAAAGGTACAATTGTACTTTTACATCTTAAAAAACAAAAGGACCAAGCTTACACGAAAGTCATAATTGAAAATGCTTCAAGGGAAACATTACAATACCTCAAAGTTTAGTGTTCACTAAAAATAACTACTTTTTACTCTTTTATGCACTTTTTTAAGCTATAATATGAACATTTGCATTGTATTTCTACACCTGTTTAAACGGATTTTGCTAATATATACAATTTATACAATACATGTGCTAAATTTCTACTTCTCATAGTATGTCAATTTTTAAATAAATGAAATATCTTACATTGTTGAATAGTCACAATACAGATGTGGACAAATTTGTTGGTATCCTTAAAGCTCATTGAAACAATACTTCATTCCTCCTGAAAAGCGATGTGATGAATTTAAAGTCGTTGCGACATTTATATAGTAACAGTATGCTTTTGGTATGTGTTAGAGTAATGCTAACAAAACATTTTCTTTCTTCTACAAAGCTGCTTTTAAATTGCCTGGCCAGATTTGTTGGTATCCGTAGAAAAAATTATAAATAATTGGATCATAGTGATCTTTCAAACTGTGTTCTGCAATTTAGTATTTGAAATGTCTTATCGTTCTATTTAAACAGTTAAAAAAAAAAGTGGTTCTGCTGTTTGCACCACATTGAATATGGAGCACCTAAGGCAAAGAAGAGTTGTCAGGCATTTAGAAAAGAAAAATAGACTAGCATTTCCAAGGTAAAGGCTAAAAGACCATATCCATGCAGCCTGATTTTTTTTTTTTTTCCTATGACTACAGTTGCAAACATTACAAAGATTAGGGCCCACTAAATCAGAGTATAGCATCAAGTCAATTAAACTTCTGGGATATTGATCTGGTCAGTTAAGTAGCAGAGGGGGTTGTTTAATCCGTTTCAGCTGCTTTGAAATTAACAGGTGCACCTAGATGGGCAACAATGGTTTTGCAGGTGGAGGCCACTGACACTTTTTTCCCTACCCCTCTTTTCTGATGGGTATTTGCTAGTTTTTTCATTTGGCTAGGGTCACTGTCACTACTGGTAACATGAGGCGATACCTAGACCCTATAGAGGTTGCACAGGCAGTCCAACTCCTCCAGGATAGCACATCAATATGTGCCATTGCCAGAAGGTTTGCTGTGTGTCTCCCAGCAGTCTCGAGAGCATGGAGGAGATTCCAGGAGAGCTGGCCAGACTGTAGAAGGTCCATCAGGCCAGTACCTGCTCCTTTGTGCAAGGAGGAACAGCATGAGCACTGCCAGAGCCCTACAAAATGACCTCCAGTAGGCCACTGGTTTGAATGTCTGACCAAACAGTCATAAACAGACTTCATGAGGGTGGCCTGAGGCCCACTGACATCCTCTAGTGGGCCCTGTCCTCACTGCCCGGCACCGTGGAGCTTGATTGGCATTTGCCAGTGAACACCAGAATTTGCAGGTCCTCCACTGGCACCCTGTGCTTTGCACAGATGAAAGCAGGTTCACCCTGAGTTTGTGTGATAGACGTGAAAGGGTCTGGAGAAGCAGTGGAGAACTTTAAGCTGCCCGTAACATAGTTAAGCATGACTGGTTTGTTGGCTGGGTCAGTGATGGTTTGGTGAGGCATATCCATGGAGGGACGCACAGTCCTCTACAGGCTAGACCAGCCTTTTTCAAGCAGGGAGCCTTGAGGGCTCTTCAGGGGTGCATTGGCAAAATGACTAAAAATTGCCCAAAAATTGTATACAAGTTTGCGGGTGGATGAAGCCTGCCTTTTTAGTTATACAAAGCCACAGATTTTCACCATTACCACCTTCTAGCTGCCGACATCCTAACGACCGGTGACATCAATTGTTAAGGAGGATGTTGGTCACCTGCATTGCATCCTTGTTTGACCCTCCTTTTCCGCTCTCTATCAGCTTTGAGGTCACATTGGCTAAATTAGCTAAGTGATGGAGAAAAGCTGAGGGAGAAGAGAAACCTTGGAATACTAGTCAGTACCAGTTTGCAAAAGTGTATTTGCTTTTCGAAGAATAAATAATCTTTAATGTTGAGTGTCCTATGTGTGTGGATTTTGCTGCATTTAGAATGGGGTGCCTCCAAGACTGTCCATAATTGTAAAGGGTGTCTTGACTGAAAAAAGGGTGAGAAACACTGGGCTAGATAATGGCACCCTGACTGCCATTAGATATTGGGATGACACGTTGTCAGAATCTACGCTGGTGCAGTGGGTCCTGGGTTCCTCTTGGTGCACGACAATGCTGGCCTCATGTGGCAAGAGTATGCAGCCAGTTCCTGGAGAATGAAGTAATTGATATCATTGAATGGCCCCCACGCTCATCTGACCTAAATCCAATAGAACACTTCTGGGAAATTGTTTCAGTCCATCCACGTCACAGGTTGCACCTCAGTCTGTTCAGGAGCTCAGTGATGCCCTGGTCCGGATCTTTGAGGAAATACCCCAGGACACCATCCGTTGTCTCATTAGGAGCATGCCCCAACATGGTCAGTCATGCGTACAAGCACGTGGGGACTATACAAACTGAGTATCAGTTTGAGTTGCTGCAATGAAATTTCAGCAAAATGGACTAACCTGCTGCATCATTTTTTCACTTTGATTTTTGGATTGTCTTTGAATTCAGCCCTCTGTAGGTTGATAATTTTAATTTCCATCAAATGATGTGGCATCCTTTCGTTCCTAACGCATTACCCAGTCCATATCAGTATAGATATCCAGCATATTTTTTCCCTATTGAGATCTGATGTGTTTTCAAAGTGTATATACTGTGTGCACAGTTATTACATAGTTAGTAAGGTTGAATAAAGACCCCAGTCCATCCAGTTCAACCTGAGTGAGTGTGGGTTTGTGTCTACAATCATCCCTATTTTTATTTAAGGTACCCATATAGCGCCACCAATTCATGCAGCACTCCGCACATAGATCGTACACCCACATCGGTCCCTACCCTCAAGGAGCCCACAATCCAAGGTCCCCAACTCACATTCATATACTAGGGCCAGTTTTGAACAGAAGCCAATTAACCTACCAGCATGTCTTTGGAGTGCTTTTGAGCAAATCATTATTTTTATGCATATTGTCCAACTCCAAGCTGTATAAACTTGATTGTTGGATTTAAGCATATCGGGTGATGTGTAATGAGGGAGATAAACACCCTATATCAATGTGTCCATAATTGGGTAGCTTCTCTTTCTCAGGCAAAAATGGGCCAAAAAAAAATTTAACTGACCATGAAAAGTCAAATTGTAAAAAAATAGAAAAATTAAAAAAAAATCTTTCAGAGGGATGCAGCAGTTTTGAAATTGCTAACATATTGGGGCATAATAACAGAACCATCAAATGTTTTGTTGCAAATGGTCAACAGGGTCGCAAGAAATGTGTTGAGAAAGACGCAAATTAACTGCCAAAGTCTTGAGAAGAATCAAACATGAAGCTACCAGGAGCCCATTATCCTCCAGTGCTGTCATATTCCAGAACTGGAACCTACCCTGAGTGCCCAGAAGTGCAAGGTGGTCAGTGCTCAGACATGGCCAAGATGAGGTAGGCTGAAACCCGACCACCACTGAACAAGACACAAGTTAAAACTGGACTGATGAGTGACTTTTGATAGATCAGATGGATGAGCCTGTGGCTGGATCCGTAACTAGCACAGAGCTCCACTTCGACTCAGACGCAAGCAATGTGGAGGTGGGGTACCGGTATCGGCTGGTATTATTAAATATGAGCTAGCATAACCTTTTTTGGGTTGAAGATGGACTCAAAATACACTCCAAAACCTACTGTCAGTTTTTAGAAGACACTTTCTTCAATCAGTGGTACAGAAAAAAGTCTACATCTTCCAAGAAGACCATGATATTTACGCAGGACAATGCACCATCGTATGCATCAAGGTACTCTACTACGTGGCTAGCCAGTAAAGGCCTTAAAGATGAAAGAATGACATGGCCCCCTTCCTCACCTGATCTGAACCCACTTGAGAATTTGTGGGCCCTTCTTAAACTGGAGATTTACGGTGAAGGAAAACAGTACACCTTTCTGAACAGTGTCTGGGAGGCTGTAGTTGCTGCACAAAAAGTTGATCGTCAACAAATCAAGAAACTGACAAACTCCTTGAATGGGAGGCTTATGACTGTTATTGAAAAGGGTGGCTATGTTGGTCACTGGCTGACCCAATAGTTGTGCACACATAGCTATTCTAAAAGCCAAAACCTCGCTTTTACTTATAGGTTTGAGGTTTATTAACCTTTTGGATTGACCGAGAGCACTGTAGTTCAATAATTTAATCCTCAAAAATACAACTTGCCTAAATTGTGCACACTGTGTGTTTGTGTGTGTATGTATAGATATATCTATTAACTATTATCTATTATTAAAATAAACACCATACCTACTGTAATACACGAATGAGGTTTGGTTATGTTTTGGAGCTGCATCTTGCATGGGTTGCCTTAAATCAGTGCAGGGCACAATGATGTCCTAAAATTATCAAATTCTGGAGCAAAACTTAGTGTCAGACCTGTCTCGGGTCCCAACAGAATAATGTCACAAAGGCACCTAAGAATGGCAAAGAACAAAAGATTGTACTATGCTAAAGTGACCTACATGAACTTTAATCTGCTGATACAATTTTTTATTTTTTTTAAAGAAGGTGCAGCCAAACAAGTTTGCTCAAACAGTGGGTCAAATTGCCTGTTGGCAGGTACAGACGTCACAGAGTTACTGGAATTGCTTGCTTGCAGTTTTTTTGCCTCCTAAAGGTGGTGCAACAAATTGGGATGGGGTTCATCATTTTTGTACATATTCTCATTTGCTTTTTTTGAAATATGCTGTTTGAATAAAAAAAATCTAAATTAAAAGTGGGGAAAAAAAGATGGTTACCAATTTAGTCAGGTGGTTTGTGAGAAAGTTGTGTGTGTGGTTGTTTCTTGGAAGGGTGCCAACAAATGTTGCTTTGTGAATTGTTTGAAAACCAGTACTAGTGCTTATTTATAAGAAGTTGTGCACTGAAATGTGTGTGCCATTTTCTCCTATGCCACTTTTCAGATCATGAATGACAACCATTTTTTGTTACATCTGCAGGGGATGGCTTGCATGCTGGGAAGACTAAGAACTGGTCTTTCAAAGCTTGGATGTAGTGTAGTTTTCCAACATAGTTTGTGTAATATTTTTTTTTCTCAATGCCCATTTACACCTTTGCAAACGTAGCATATTTCAATAAAATTCCAGAGGCTATGCCCTTAAGTGGTCAAGCAGAAGGCAGAGGACTACTCCCCAGTAGTTGCCCCCCCCCCCCCCTCATTGCTGACTTCAGCCTAGAATATACTGAAATTTACTGAATTTTGGCCAGATCAGTAGGAACTGGCTGACTTTCGGTACATCTGTACTGCTGTCTGTTCAACAGAAACTGATCTAATGTTCTTGTTTTCTGATGGGGAGAGTCCCCCCTTTCTTGCATTAGAAAAGTAGGTGAGATTCCTGCACCAACGGCGATGGATGATGTGGGGGAGGATAATTTGTATTTTTCCCCATATAACCCCACTGGTTGAACGAAAAAAAAAGTGTATAGATCTACCCTGCTTTACTGTGCTTTAATCCACACTATGTCTGTGTGGAAGTGGCCACCTTTGTAGAAATGAAGCTAAGCTTCTTCATGCTAGAGCTAACCCCCTGATTATTGGTGGTTATATTCCAAAAGCAGCAAAGGGATTTGTAGAATTCACATAATTGGAAGCATGGGAAACGTTGCACTGCAAATCTCTTCAGTTGCATAGTGATATCACCCAATAGTGTGATCATAGTAACCAGAGGCAGCAATGTCTTTCCCACTGCAGCTATACAACTGAGTCTGTAAACACAGAAGTGCTCTATTTTTTTTTAATGAGCAATTTAAAGCGGATTTTCAGTCATTTTTTCAACTTTCCATTTAATAAATGTTCTACCCTTGTTTTAACTTTGTATAGTAAAACATTTTATTTCTGCCAGTAAATTCCCTTCACAGCCCACTTCCTGTTGTCTGGTAAAAAGCCTAGTCTTATTACATCATGCACAGCTCTCTCTCTCTCTCTCGAGAGAGAGAGAGAGAGAGTGTGTTTGCCAGGAGGGGGGGGGGATTAGAGCTACAGGTGTGCCTCTGTGTAAATCCAGGAAGTGAACAGACAGCTCCAGCTGCTCACAGTTAAAATGGTTGGAGCCAGACTCGGTGAAGGGAGATTTCTGCAGCATATTTGGCAAGTACAGAATCACAGTATAGTGGATATAAAAATGTCTACACACTCCTGTTTAAAATGTCAGGTTTCTTGATGTAAAAAAATAACAAAGATAAATCATTTCAGAACGGTTTCCACCTTTAATGTGACCTATAAACACTATAACTCAGTTGAACAACAAAGTGAAATCTTTTAGGTGGAGGGAAGTAAAAATAAAGTGTGCACAACCTTAAACTAAATTTGTTGAAGCACCTTTTGATTTTATTACAGCACTCAGTCTTTTTGGGTATGAGTCTATCAGCATGGCACATCTTGACTTGGCAATATTTGCCCACTCTTCTTTGCAAAAACACTCCAAATCTGTCAGCTTGCGAGGGCATCTCCTGTTGGGGCTCTGGCTGGGCCATTACAGGTTGGATTCAGGTTGGGGCTCTGGCTGGGCCATTACAAAACTTTAATCTTCTTCTAATGAAGCCATTCCTTTGTTTTGGATATATGCTTTGGGTCGTTGTCATGCTGAAAGATGAAGTTCCTCTTTATGTCCAGCTTTCTAGCAGAAGCCTGAAGGTTATGCCAATATTGACTGGTATTTGTAACTGTTCATAATTCCCTCTACCTCGATTAAGGCCCCTGTTCAAGCTGAAGAAAAACCGCCCCAAAGCATGATGCTGCCACGACCATGCTTCACTGTGGGTTTTTTTTTTTTTTTTTTTTTCTTTTTCTTTTTTTTTTTTTTGGTGTTGTGCAGTGTTTTTGCGCCAAGCATATCTTTTTTTCTTTTTCCCACAAATAGATTTCTTTTGGTGGTATTTGATCACCTCTGCGGCTTTTTTTTTGCGCTATAAACAAAGACCGACAATTTTGAAAAAAACTTTTTTACTGTTTGCGATACTAAATATCCCAAAAGAAAATTTAAACACAAATTTCTTTATCAGTTTAGTCCAATATGTATTCTGCATATTTTTGGTAAAAATCGCAATAACCGTACATTAGTTTGCACAAAAGTTAGTGTCTACAAAATGGGGAATAGATTTATGGCATTTTTATTTATTTGTATTTATTTTTACTAGTTGGCAAATGTAGATTGTCTAGAGATATTTTTAGACCCTCGATAAGTCTGCATAAGGTGTACCTTACAATCCCCACAGGCCTGTGAGATTAGCCCATTTAGACAATGATAAAAAAAACAAAGTCTCGCCAAGCAAATCAAATCCTTATTCTTTGGTGTGAATATTTAAAGGGGGCTTTCAGAAACTACCGCCCTTGACCGTGTCATACAAATTATTCAATCAAATACAGAAACATTTTATGACAAAAGTGAAACTAATTATTTTTAAGAAATCACGTGCTTTACAAGAAACGAAACACAAAAGAAGATAACAGGAGCATGAGAAACTAAACTAGATTACCAATACGTATCTAGTAATATGTGCAATGAAGTAAGGAAAAACACAAAATGGTAACTAAATTGTAAAATGGATGTGGTTAAGCTAAATATCCCTTCAATCCCCTCTTAGATCATATAAGATGATCTTTACATTCTATCTAGTGTTCTAGTACTTCTTTAGGATTGTGGCATAGATTGCCTGATGATTCTTCATGTATGTCATGTAGGATAGAACCTTATCAGGAGATTGAATGCATGCAATTATGCAAATACAACACTTAAAGCAGAGGTAAAGAATCAGAGCAAGAATAAATATCATAACAAGGACAATGTCTTTTAACCATGAAAATATACCTCCAAGCCCAAATCCTGCATTGTCAAATGGACTCCATGTTTTAGCAATGTCCCTAGCTTCCTGCTGGAGCTGGCCTACTTCTTTTCCGTGTTGTGCAATAATATCATAGTAGTCATGCACCTTAGCACTTGTGTTAGAGATCCAAGTACAGCATTCGTAGTCCTCAGTCATTTCACATCAACCCTGTGAGAGCTACACTCATGCTTTCTATAGCTAACTCATGTAGTTTTAGCTGTTTTCTAATTGCTCTAGTTTCTATGTTTAACATAGCAATGTCATCTGAATTCCTCTCCATTATCTCATCCAATATACTTGAATAATTGTTCAACATTTTCATCATGTCTATACCCCATCCTGTCCAAGATGGAAACCATGCCCAGGTCATATCTTGTTTATAGAACAATTTCCTTTTGTCGCGGTGTTTGAGGGGTTATCTGGGGTGTATACTGATCTCTAGATTCGCACATGGAGATGTTAAATATTGACCTACTACAAATGGAGGAGTTAGTCTGTGTCTCGTTCCCTAAATTAAAACCCCAATCGGGGGAATGACTTTTACCTGCTATTGGAAAGGTAACAGTGTTATTTATGTACAGAGTGGATATGTTAGTTAAGAAGACAGGAGGAGTCTCGTTGAGGAAGGAGGAAATATTTAAAGGTACAGCCAAAAGGGGAATTCGGGCAGTGCTAGGATGTAATTTGCTACATATCCAACATTCTTCACACCCTGTTTTTTAGCATAAGCATACTTAGTTTTACTGATAAGATGCTTTTGCTAAAATTTATCTCCAATTTCTCTTTGTTCTAGCTTGTGTCACTGTAATGTTCTCGTGTGTGTGTTCCCACAGATACTTTTAATTGCACCCAAATCTTCAGGGTGGTAGATAGTTAGTGTTTCTGCCCACCTGGATCATCACTATCGGAGAGATCAGGAGGCAAAATGCCTTGCCCAGAAGTCTGTGGTGAAATAAGCGAGGTCATCTTCTCTGGCCGGACCTGCTTTCCCAGGAACTCCTCCTTCATCTGCTTGAACTTCTGTTTGAGGGCCTCCTTTATCCAAGGGCTCCTTCCTGCTCCTGGGGCTTTGGGCAACCTTTTTTACTCTGCTGGCATGGATCCAGGACTGGCAGTTTTCCACTAGGATGGCTGTTCTGGTCACTGCAACCACTGTGGTAGGAGGTCCAAAGGGATACTCTTGCTTCTTCTGTTCAGCTGTTGGACCACCACGATGTCTTCCACCTTGAAAGGGTAAGTAGCTTCCTGTGAAAAAAGAGAGGTGCGAGCAACATTTCTTTTGACTGTATCCAATGTTTCAACCAGTTTTCTTACATATTCTTCCTATATTAAGTCTAAATCTCCCTTTTCTATCATTAAAGGTGCTCTGGCCCATGGGGTGGCAAAAGATCTACTCATCAAAACTTCAAAAGGTGACTACCCTGTTGTTTTGGAAGGGGTCATTCTTATTTCTGCCAGGACTGCTTTTTCCAGTTGGCAAAGTTTCCTCCTGTGGCCTTTCTTATATTGTCTTTTATTGTTCTGGTCATTCTACTATTCCTGAGCTTTGAGGGCGGTAGGGAATGTGGAGCTTCCATTCTACCTTGAGAGGTTTTTACCAAGTCCTGGCAGACCCTGGCCATGAAAGCTGGACCATTGTCTGAGTTTATTCGAAGTAGGCATCCCCATCGAGAAATGATTTCCTGAGTGAGGATCCTCACTACTGTTTGTGCATCTTCTTTTGTGGTCACAAAAAGTTCGACCCATCCTGAGAATATAAAAATCTCTACTCAGAAGATCAGCAGATCAGCCATGACCTGTATACCTGCGCGGCCCACTCCGTGGCACTGAGATGAAGATCGACGCACCTGCCGCTGGCACACATGGCTTCCCCTCCCTGCAGAGAAGTCCAGCCCTCTGGATCCCTCTGCACACCCTTTCCACCCCAGTCCCTAACTCACAACTTGATGCATAATCCTAGAGATCCGCAAGTGACTGCCCAAATGGGGATAGGCCAGATATCAGCTCAGCCACCTGGACGTCCGCTGTCCGTGAGATAGCAGCCCATCTAGCAGCAAGGCCAGCCAGGGCACCTCCCCTGGCCATCTCCGTCTGCCGGCCTGCATGTGCTCTGCAATGCACTACAGCCAGTGCTCTAGGCAAGCCAGACAGCCTCCAGCAGTGACATTACCAAAGAAGAATGTGAAATGTTCCCTCCATCTGCTGCCACAAAGCCATGTCTACTTCATATCACACCGAAGTTGTGTACCACGCTGTACCCATACTTCGAGTCAGTGTAAATGTTTACATCCTGACCTTCAAAGAGCTGGCATGCTCTAGTGAGTGCAATTCAGCAGCCTGTACTGATTGATATGAGATAGGCCTGGCCTCAAGTATAACATCTGGAAACTGCACACCCCGCATGGCATGCGTGATGACCTGGCCTAGAGCAAGAACCATAAACAAAAACATTCCGTGTGTCTGGCAGTGCTGTGGAAGACAAACCAGACCTGTGTGATGTGTCTTGGTGAACTAGGTTTATGCAGTATGTTGTGGCACGACCTCATCCTGTTCTAAAATCTGTTTAAAATTGGTGCTGGGCCTGCAGTGGGAGAAGCATATTTGATGTGCAATTTTGGATTGGACAGCAAAATCACCTCATATCTGCTCAACCTCTGAGCAGACGTGCTGTGTATGTAAATTTTTTAACAGGATTGACATATTGTGGGTGGTGTGAAGTGTGGTGTCGTGTCCCAGAGTAAAAGAAATGGCCATCTCAACCACCATTGCACAGAACGCTAGAGTTCTGAGACACGCGGGCATGCCTTGAACCTGCACCGGGACCATCTTTGAGAGAAAAAAAAAACTACAGGGCGCAGTCTCCCACCATGTTCCTGGGCCAGTACTCCCGCCATGGTTCTGCAATTTTCCCTGGCAAACAAGTTATACATTCTGCCATATTTCAGGGAGGCCAAGGCTCGGGCTGGTAACCATTGCACATTTCAACATGGCAAAAACATTTAACATTTCATCAGACCATTTTACATTATCAGACATTTCAGAGAGGGTTGCTTGTATCAATATATTGTCATAGAAAGAATAGTCAGGTATTCATTGGCGGCAGCAACCAATCATTCCAAGAAAGGTAAGCATGTCTTTCTTGATAAGTGGGCGGGGCAAACCCACAAGAGCGACAGCTCTTTTTTCGACTGACTTTCCTAACTCCCAGAGACAGCACAAACCCTAGGTACTCAACCTCCTGTTTACACCATTGTAACTTTTTCTTAGACACTTTGTGACCACATACGTGTAACCATTTCAATAAGGATAGGCTATCAGCTCGGCAGTCCTCCTCTGAAGAACTACAAATCAAAAGATCATTAACATACTGCAAAAGTGAGGGGCAGTCCAAGGCCCGAGGGTGGCTTGAAGTACTATAGAATAGACCACAGGTGAGTCTATATAACTCTGCGGCATTCTACACCAGATAAACTGACTGTGTTGGTCAATCGACACAGTAAAAACAAAGAGTGGGCGTGTCTCCTCGTCTACAGGGACGGAGAAAAAGAAAATCCTTTAAATCAATCACAGTAAAATATTCTGCATCGTATGGTATGGCGGTAAGTATTGATGGCACATCAGGCACTATTGGGGCAATCGGTACCACTAGGCTATTGATGGCCCTTAGGTCTTGTACAAACCTATAGTCACCATTTGCCTTCTTTAACAGGTTAATGGGAGTATTGCAGGGTGAGACAATTTCCCTTAAGATTCCTTTCTCCTCCTTTTTCTCTGTGTGTAACTCCTTGTCCTTGCCCCCTCCCTCTTTGTATAAAAGTTTCCCCTTTTGATTTCCTGAGAAATCCTTTTGATAATGTGTCTGCACTGGTGTTTGTTCAGGAATGTCAAAACATCCTGCAGCATCCTTCTCTGTCAGCTTCTTGCAAAAATCAGTTACAGTGCCTGTAGCCCAATCTATTTGCTGTCTTACTGTAAGTGCATGTTTAGGGCCAAGGTTGCTGAGGTATGTTTTGTATTAAGAGAGTGTGCATGTTATACTGAACAAATCCTGCCTCTTGTGTCCAAACGTCTATAAATCTTTTTTTTCCAGAATCCTAACAGATTCTACTGACTTTTTCTTGCAAGCTGTTGAAAAAAAAAAAAAAATTGTTGTCGTGTGTCTTTATGTGATGAGGTCCTTATCTGGTTGTGGAATGTAAGGGGGAGGAGGTGGGGCACAGTACAAGCATAGAGAAGGTTAAATTTACCATCCTATGACTCTGCTAAAACCATCGTGAACAATGTTTGGGCTAGGATGCCACAGGGAGCCTCGGTCCAGCCGGGGGATCTTCACAGCATGCATCTTTATTTTCCTCTTTGTTTTTCTTTCTAAACATTCCAAATTCTTTCAGATACTGAGTCTCGGTTCACACTGGGACGACTTGTCAGGCGACCTAGTCGCCTGACAAGTAGCGTCCCGTTCTGTGCAATGGAACTGTTCTAATCGCGTCGCTCCGACTTAGAAAAAGGTTCCTGTACTACTTTGGGGGTGACTTGCATTGACTTCTATACAGAAGTCGTTTTGCAAGTCGCCGCTGAGTCATGTCCTGGGTCGCCTGAGGCAGTCGCGCTGCAAGTCGTGCTGCCTCAGTGTGAACCGACCCTTAGTCTTTGTATGTTGTTACTTTTCCTATGTTTATAACCAAACAATTTTCATTTACATTTCAAATTTTTGAAATTGCCAACAGGTCCAACCAGTGCCCTCAACTGCGGCAGCACCAATGCCGCAAACGATTCCCCACCATCTATTACAGTCAGTGAGACACCAGTACTTGAACCCTGTTGACAAAAAGCCAAATGTCCAAATTTTGCACCTGACTTCCCATTCGCAAAAAGAATTATTCAAATAGCATGTTTTAATTAAAAGTTAGCCTCACCAATTTATGTATTACCTTAATAAAGTGTTAACGCTCTACCCATATTTTAATTGGTAAAAAACGTCCCTAATGTCACAATACTTCAAAGACCTGGGACAGACTTGATAAGTCTCCCCTGCTCTTCGAATAAGTGACATTACATTTCCCATGATGCTCAACTACACTGCAGAGTGCATGAGCATCATGGGAAATGTAGTTCCAAAACATCTGGGGTGCCAAGGTTTGCCATCCCTGCCCTAGATGAAACCTCATATTGCCGCCTCCTCTGGCTCTGCCCCTGACCCCACCCCCTTGTCCAGTGTTAAATGGTTTGATTCAACCCTCCAACTGCTACATCTGCAAGACAGCTCGTTCTTTTGAAAAACAGACTTACTAGCAGGATCACCAGGTGAATATAAAAGAGAAAACCTAAAAACAAAAAAAATGCCACCCATCTAAGAATTGGTAAGCTGCGGTATAATAAATATTTAGCTTTAATACCACTTTAAGCGGATAAAGTTAATCAAGTAATTCTGTTATACATCAATGTATAGGCAGATGGGAAGGAAGGAGATAAACAGACTGGAGTAAAGCTACTTCCAGTGCTGGCAAGGAGAGGGGGGGCAGAGAGAGAGAGGTCAAAGAGAGAGCGGGGAGAGAGAAGGGAGCAGGCTCTGGTCAGTGAAAGTGGTCACTCACTTGGAATGGTCCCCAGGTGCTCACTGGTTCATTCCACAGTTTTTCAGTATGGCTGTTGGCTGCTTGTTTTTAATGTTCCAGCCCAATTTCCCTTCACAGACGGAGCACACAGGAGGGACGGACTTGGGAGAAGTGTGAAGCTGCTCGTTGCAGACATGCTGGAGGTGGATTGGACGGAGCACACAGGAGGGGCGGGACTCGGGATAGGTGTGTAGCTGATGTGACGACATGATATCAGAGCAGAGAGTGCCCTGATTGGGGGGGCTGGGTGGGTTGCTGGACACATGTCAGAGCGGAGAGCTGCTAACTAGGTGAATAGCTAGCTGGCAATCACATCTGCAAGCCTGCAGTAAGTGTCCTTACTTGTGCTTCCCTGTGTATAAATAAAATAAAGCCTGCTGCTTTATTTTATTTCTGTAGGAGCTGTGAGCACTTCTACTGTATATAAGTGTAAACAAAAGCTGCTGGCTAGTGCTAACAGATTGCGATTTTTGCATCCCCGTACTTTCACTTTCCTGCTACTGTATTTTTGTCCCAGCCACATCTCCCAAACACTGCTAATCCAGAGCAACTCTCACACACCACCTTCCTTCGCTTGCACTTATCCCCGACTACCTCTTCCCCAGCATGCTCAAATCCTGGTCACCTCTTCTCCAGCCTGCTTTCATTTGCATATTTTTTATGTATCATTTTACACAAAAAATAAAAGCTTTAAACTTTAAATTTAAAAGGACACAAGCATATACCCAGTGTTAAGTGAAAAAGTTGCTCTTTGACCCTTTTTATCCCTAAATTATTAAGGCTCTATTGTGAATATACACACAAAATTAAAATTCATTTAAAACCAATCTTCTCTCCCCATTGTGTGCCGAAACTCCCGTATGTGGAGGTATTCTGGCAAGGTGCGCCAGGGCAAGGTGCACATTTAAAAGGAATGGCACTGTAAATTAGCCGTTGCCACAATTTACTGTATTTGTGAAGCTAGCCTCAAGGTTTTCAGCTTAAGTTGCTTATTTACATTTTGCATTCCTTCGATTACTGCAACTTCACAAAATTATGTTTACTCAGTATGGATAGATTTAGCAAGAAATTTGGAAGTTATATTTGTGTATGCTAATAATGATTTTAGTTAATATTGAACAAATAGCTTTGATCAACATTTGTGCAGTTTAAAAGGTTCTCTGCTTTCAGAAAATTACAGGATATTTGACTTGATATTTATTTTTTTAAAGTTCATTAAAAGATGTATGGGATTTTTTTTTAAGAATCATACTTATCAAGGTGGATGCAGCATCGGACTCCCGGCGCCTCGAACACTGAGAACCGAACTATTGAAAACCGCCATTTGCTCGGTTCTCACAGCTTCTTGAGTAGAGCGCTGCTGAGAGGCTGAGCCGGGTGCTAATCCAGGCATGTGGGCGGATCCTGACTCCATTGTCGCGATATTGCCCAAGCCTGAACAGGCTCTGTGATGTCAGCCAACAGCAGGCTTTCAATTGCTGAAAACTGGTCACAGGAGTGCAAAACGAACTGCACTCCTGTGATCCACAGGAGACGTACACCTAAACCAGCTTTGGCTATACTTCTCTAAGGGACACAAAGCCAGAAGGAATTCTGAGTGATAACTCCCATCACTGTCATTCCTCAGTTTCATGAAAAAGCAGTAGGCGGAGTGACCATAAAATAAAGGGATGGAATGTGTTCCTGAAAGTGGTTGTAAATCCTTACATATACTCAGTGAAGTGACTGGCCTTAGGTGATGCACAGAGATCAAACAAATCATCCTGTTTATTTGGTCTTCTCTACATCCATTCAAAGTGCAGAATCTATAAAGCTTGTCTGAGTGTTGAGAAAAATGGACAGAGACCTAAAATTACATCTGCAGAGCTCTGACAGCTGATTTGTGGGAAGGAACATGGCAACACCACCACACAGCACATAGGGACAGAGTTGAGGCTGTCAATTAGCTGGAGCTCCCTCGTCACTTTTTTTCCCTCTTGGTGTCAGGAAAACTTGTCAGATGATAATGTTGATCGCAGAGGAATGGGGCAGCAGACAGAAATGACACTTGGTGCTCTTAATTGAGTGCACACTATAGAGGAATTTGCTTTGTTCATAGTTCATGTCTGAGGTTTAAAACCACTTTATTTAACTCCAAAGAAAAGGATAATGTGGTAAGTAAAAAAAAGTCTGTTTCCTTAATTGCTCTTAAGGGACACTGGTTTAGAAGAAATTCTGATACGTATAGAATATCCAAAAGCATTCCAAATGAGTGGTGGGCAACACAGCAAACAAATCGTTAAACCTACAACAGGGCAAAACTGGGGGCTACTTGTAGCTTTGGAAGAGCTGCTTGAAAGACCTTGCATTCAAAGCTGCTATTAGCAGAGGCCTGAACATTCAGCTGGTAAAACTTGTAGAACGTGGGGTATTGGCAAAAGAACTGGTAGTAGTTTTGCAAATCTGAGAGAAAGATGGCTGATGCTGAAAACCCCAAGAAGCTGTTCCTGTTCTAGTGGAGTGTGCCTTGACAGAGAAGGGTGGAACCTTGTCCTTTTACCTCTAGGCTTGAATGATGAGCTTCCCAAGCCACCTATAAATTGTGGAATGGGAGACAGGTAGACCCTTTACAGGGACCCTAAGGACTGACAAAAACAGTCAGTCTGAAAGAAGCTGTAGCTGAGAGATAAACTTGCTCATACCACACTCAAACAATGGAAGGAAATCTCCTTGGGATGAGCTGGAGCAGGACAATGCAGTGGAAGTACAATGTCATGGTTAAGGTTACATAGTTAGGTTGAATAATGACACCAGTCCATCCAGTTCAACCTGAGTGAGTGTGCATGTCTACAATTATCCCTATTTATTTAAGGTACCCATATAGCGCCGTCAATTTACGCAGCGCTCCACACATACATCGCACACTCACGATCCCTACCCTCAAGGAGCCCACTATCCAAGGTCCCCAAACTCGCATCCATATACTAGGGACAATTTTGGACAGAAGCCATTTAACCTACCAGCATGTCTTTGGAGTGTGGGAGGAAACCCACGCAGGCACAGGGAGAACATGCAAACTCCAGGCAGGTAGTGTCCTGGTTGGGATTCGAACCAGCAACCCTTTTTACTGCTAGGCGAGAGTGCTACCCACTACACCACTGTGCTGCCCAGGTGAAAGGAAGAAACCACCTTTGGGAAAAAGGGGGCCTTAGGCCTCAACCTTGTCTCAGTTTAGCACAAGAAAAGATTCTTTGCAAGACCAGGCCAAGAACTCAATCTCCCATCTCTGAGGTGAGGGTAATGAGGAAGGCTACCTTGTGATTGAGAGTACACAAAAAATATCTCGGGTTCAAAGTAGGGGTTGTGAAGAGAGCCAATGTTGATCTCCTGGCAGTGCCTTTTGCCCAGTTCCACCAGGGTGACCCCAAAGGTCTAATGATGAAAGGTATTTATGTACTTAATCTACCAGTGAGATGGCATGATTTTGACACCATTCTTCAGAAGGAGAAAATGTGGATATATAATCTGGGATCGTTTAGTTCCACAAGGTTTGAACAATAAATGTAACTTACTGCCCTTTTTGGAGGCATAATTTCTATTTTATTCCTCCTCCTTTTTGATTTTCTTTTTTTTTTCAGTCTGTTTTTCTATTTTGATCCATTAAATACCTCCTGTAAGCCCCTTAGCGATTCTTCTTTCCATTTGTGGCTGTAAGCTAAGTAAGATTCCCAAAGGATTGCGACAAACCTGTACTCGGTATTTTTAACAAAGTTATCGCCAGCGTGATGAATGCATGACATCTAGAGGTGAGAAACCAGCACTACACCATTCCATAGATATTTAAGCCTGTTAGCAGATCCCTCCTTGCTCTGGAGAGGTTAGCGCTGATTGGCTAACGAAACGCGTCAGTGTGCCGTCATCACGCACGTGACGTCATCACGCACGTGACATCTCTTGGGATCGCAGCTCGCAGGCATCCGCAGATCTCAAGGTGATGGTTGTTTGTAATCCTAAGCAGGGACATTGACACTGATGGCGCAGCAAGACGGGTCTGGAGTGACAGTGTATTCAACGACGCAGGAGCTGGTGAGATCCCCCATGTACCACGGTCATATTTATACCAGCATTCCAGCCTTGATTGGGACCTATCCCCCTGCCTTGCACCAAGAGGCCAATTTGTCAGTTACCAGCTTTAACATGCACCTCATCTACATGAGCATTAGCCCTTGTCTTGCCATAATGGAGACGTTACCAGTGATAGACTCAAATACAACTACTGTACATTCACTAATCATTAGGGCTGCTCGGGAAACCCCTGCTATCTGCCTGCTTGCACCTGACACATTGTTCCACTGCACATTTGATTTTTGTTTGAACACAGGATTACCATGTTTGAAGTCTGCTGACAATGGACTATCTAAGTTTTTTGTTTTTTTGTTTTTACTGCCATTTTTTCACTCTACGACTGGCGCAACTTCATCTCCTAAGATTTCCATAAATTTTGAGTGTGATTGGCCGTGTGTATGGGTGAATGCGCAGCTGCAAATTCCAATTTTAGACCATGTTGTCTTTTTTAATAGTGGTTGGTGATGGTTAATTCACTGGTACTTTTGTATAGTGCAATTTTCTACAATGAAGCGTTTTTTTAAAATAACCGTAGTGTTCCACTCATGTGACTTGCTTGGAATGTCCTTTTTCCCTCCCATCAGTTTGCTCTTGAACCTGGAAGCCAGGAGGTTTTTGTCTGACTTTCCCCACTTGTGACAGAGGTCTTGAAATACCCGTGTGAAGAAACAATTTCTTTGTTGCCTACTAAGGAAGTTCACCTGCCAATTTTCCATGTCTGGAATGTGCATGGCAAACATGTTTGGAACTTGAAGTTTAAACCCAAGCCAGAATCTGGCTGACTTCTTTTTAAAGATTCCTTTGTGGTTGATGGTACAGTGCCTTGAAGTATTCACACCCCTTGAAATTTTTCATATTTTGTCATGTAACCAAATATGTAAATGTATTTTATGTGATAGACCAACACAAAGTTGGCACACAATTGTGAAGCGGAAGGAAAATAAATGGTTTTGAATTTTTTTTTATTTACAAATATCTGAAAAGTGTGGCATGCATTTGAATTCAGCCCCCCCCCCGTGAGTCAATACTTTGTAGAACCACCTTTCACTGCAATTACAGCTGGAAGTCTTTTTTTGGGTATGTCTCTACCAGCTTTGCACATCTAGAGTGAAATATTTGCCCATTCTTCTTTGCAAAATAGCTCAAGCTCTGTCAGATTGAATGGAGAGCATCTGTGAACAGCAATTTTCAAGTCTTGCCACAGATTCTCAATTGGTTTTAGGTCTGGACTTTTGACTGGGCCATTCTAACATCTGAATATGCTTTGATCTAAACCATTCCTTTGTAGCTCTGGCTGTGGTGTTTAGGGTGGTTGTCCTGTTGGAAAGTGAACCTCTGGCCCAGTCTCAAGTCTTTTGCAGACTCTAGTAGGTTTTTTTCTAAGATTGCCCTGTATTTGGCTTCATCCATCTTTCCATCAACTCTGACCAGCTTCCCTGTCCCTGCTGAAAAAAAGCATCCCTACAACATGATGCTGCCACCACCATGTTTACGGTTGGGATGTAGTGTTCAGGGTGACGTGCAGTTTGTTTTCCGCCTCACAAAGCGTTTTGCTTTTAGGCCAAAAAGTTCAACTTTGGTCTCATCTGACCAGAGCACCTTCTGCCACACGTTTGCTGTGTCCCCCACATGGCTTCTCGCAAATGGGATTTCTTATGGCTTTCTTTCAACAATGGCTTTCTTCTTGCCACTCTTCCATAAAGGCCAGATTTGCACAACTAATAGTTTTCCTGTGGACAGATTCTCCAACCTGAGCTGTGGATCTCTGCAGCTCCACCAGAGTTACCATGGGCCTTTTGGCTGCTTCTCTGATGCTCTCTGCCCGGCCTGTCAGCTTAGGTGGACGGCCATGTCTTGGCTGTTTGTCTGATATGCTAGAATGTAGCGTCTGTGTTCAAGGAATACAATTTGCGTTGACACTACGAAACTAAACATAAATATAAATGATTGGTCGGACAAGTGAGAAAAGACAAAATATTAAAACTGAAAAATGCATTAACTCTGCAAAATACTTTTGTGAAGCAGAAACGGCTAAATATTTCATCACTGCAAGCAAGTTTTCAATTTGCCAAGCTAATAGCATGCACTGGTAGACCATTCGTAGAGGGAGAATTGTGCAACAGAAAGAAGGCATTCTTTAACAAAGATGTGTCCAGAGAAGGCTGATTTATTTAGTACAGCAAGTCTTTCAGGACCTACAATTTACACAAAGGATTGAAGAAATGGGGGACAATTTGCATCAGAATTTGCAAAACTCAAAAAAACTTTCTATTTTTTGTTCGCACTCGAAGGCAATGATTGTGATTCTGCACAGCTTTCATTCGTGGGACAAATTATTATTTTGAAGTCAGAGGAGCTTACTGCACTGAAAAGCATCAAAGGAACAGGAGAGGATATCTATGAAAAGGTTTGCCAAACTCTGAATGATTTGGAGCTGGACTGGGCTAAACTAGCCAGTGTGACAACTAATGGTGCTCCTAGCATGGTTGGGGTCTAAGAAAGGAGTGGTTGCATGCATTAAATAAGGGATGGACAAACGCAACCATTCGCATCCTATAGTCATACACTGCCTCTCCACCAACCAAGTGCTGTGTTGTAAATCCACTGAAGTGGGACTCTATTGAAAATTGTGGTATCTTGTGTTAATTTCATTAGCTCTCATGCACTAAACCACAGTTTCAGGAATTTGTCTGAACTAAATGTTGCCTATGAAGATATTCTGTACCATACAGGTCTGTTGGCTGAGTCGAGGAAGAGTTTTGAAATGTTTTTATGACTTCCACAGATTTCTGCTTTCAAAAAACAGAAGTACCAGAGCTCAAAGATGCAGAATGGAAATAGTACCTTGCCTTTCTGACAGATGTAACAGAGCTACTCAAACGTTTCAGTGTGCAACTTCAAGGAAAGGGGATGCTCATCTGATATGAAATCACATGCAAACATTTGAAATAAAATTACACCTCCTCATTAAATGAAGGAGGACAACTTCTGCCATCTCCCCACAACTCAAAACCTGTTGGAAAAAAACAGCAGTTGCATTACCAAACAAAATGTGTGGATTCACTGGAAAAATTGCAAAAGGAGTTTCCATTTAGATTTAAAGAGCTTCATCTCCATGAAGAGGACATGCAGCTTTTCCGGAAGCAGTTATCTGTTGACATTGAAATTTGTTGATCCAATTTAACTGGCTGAACTACAGAATTGTGACTCTCTGAAAGATGCATTCAAGTCAAGCAGCCTTACTACTGTCTATGTATTTCTGCCCTCTGGGACATATCTTAATCTCGGTTATATTCTTAGAGGAGAGCCATTATGGAGATAAAACTCCATTTATTGTTGCCACCATCCCATTAGATCATGTACAAAAAGGTAAGTACCCCCCTATACTAAAAGGGACTTTACGGGCAAACTTTTTGAAAAAAGTATACAAATGTTTAGAAAAATAGAAAAATGTATTACATAAAAACCCTGTCATAAACAAACATGATAGTGATATAAAATATTCATGTGTAGCATATGAGCAAAAAACAACACTTCTCCTGTAAACCGACGCATTTCGGGATGTTTTGAAGTAAATCCCTTCTTCGGGGGCATGAAGGAAACAATGGTTGGAAATGCTCTGAAACAAAAAAGGATCAAATCTAGACTTACAGAAAGAAAGGAAACTATGTCGAACACGGAAAACCTCATGACCAAGAATGTACATCCCGATATTGTTTCATGAAATTTTAACTTTGATAATTGCAGGTGATACCAACTGGGTATAGAGACCAATAATCCAGGTGGGAAAAAAGATTACACAAGTGGAAAAGCATGGATCCTTGAGACATGCAAGATCCCTCACAAGGGTCCCTAAAAATGTAGTAGGTCCTCTCAATAAAAAGGGAAAAGTGTAGACTGATGTATAGCTGCACTTATTGAGGGAACAGTCCTATAAATGAAAAAATATGCCTAATATTTTCAAAAGAAAGGGGCAGAGCAGAAACATATAACATGCATCTGGTAGTGCCCATAAAATAAAAAGCTTTTTACTACCTCTCATAAAAGAGGGAAAAACAGAGAAGCAAATTAATGATTATATAGTCAAAAGTAAAAAGGACTACCTTTTAATGAGAAAATGCCGTCGTTTGTCTCACAAACACAATCCCAGAAGGTAGCAACCGCATGGATCGGGTGCACCTACCGGGATTATATAGGGACGCCGGCGCATGCGCAGTTAGAGACTCACTAATGTACCATGTCATCGCAGTGGATCACAGGACGGGCATTAGGATGCCACATCTGGCGTCTATCGCAATCACATGATCAGAGCAGATTGTCTAAATATAAATACACAAGGACCGAAACGGACCTGATAGGATTGGAATCATATATGTTAATACTGAGATTGACAAAACAATCACTTCAAGCCAGATGAAAGACATAAAGAAGGGGGAAAAAAGTAATGAAAAAAGACAATTACTGGAAAGAGTTTATAAAACATTCACGGAGGACATATACATGGTGAACCTCAAAGCAGGGTTTGCACAGCGCGACCCCAGACCACCCAACTGCAAGCGGGGGGGCTGGGGAGGCGTCATGCAAAAGAAGCTCACCAGCGCAAATAAGGGGTAAAGGCACACAGAAATTGGAGGGCACTAAACCATGTTGGGACCCTCTCAGATCATCCGCCAACCCCATAAAATGGAGGCCCACCCCCAGGAAAAAGGGGTGATGAGCCTCCATGCGCCAGGTGGGGAGCTGATAGGTCACGAGGTTAGAGAAGAAAAATTTAAAAGGAACAATGGGGATTGTCATTATTTATCCTGACTCTGTAAAGGATCAATAAAAAAACTCTTAAATATAGTCAAAGATGATTACCTAAAAATAAACATTGTGAATTTAAATTTTAGGTATGTACATAAACATCACAATGCATACATGTCCGACTTACATGCGGTTACCAGAGAGGTGGAGCAGGCTAACTATAATACAAAGAAATAAAGTTAAGTAATTCCAAATATCATATGCCAAAAAACAAGCCATATTACGTAATAGGAGCGAAAAGGGAATTTTTATCAGTACTAACTTTTAGAGGGGAGAAAGTCACTAGGCGAGTTTATTCTTTCTCACATCCTCCTGAGGCGAAGCCTTCTAGGAAGGGACGATAGCTTAATTGTGTGTTAAGGCCTGGAAAAGAGGTGGCGTTTAGCTCAACAATCCAACGCACCTCGCGTTGGAGCAGGAGCTTGTTCTAATCTCAGGAACCATGCGCTCAAAATGGCAACCAACTTTGGCAGCACCTATGTCTGTGAACAGACTTTTTCCCCGAATGAATCCTCTGAAATCTCCAACCAGATCCAGACTAACTGATGCACACTTGCATCACTTGTTACGACTAGCAGTGACAAATATAGAACCGGACATTGACCACCTCATTAGCCAAAAGCAGGCCCATACTTCCCATTGAAATACTATTAAGTTTTTTGATTAAAATTGTTTCTTCATTTTTTAAATATTGTGGGGTGTTTTTTTTGCACTACAAATAAGATGTGTGCATAGGAATTTGTTCATATTTTTTTCAAACTATCGTCTGGCCTCGCAACAGTCTGAGGGATAGTGAACTGGCCCCCTGTTTAAAAAGTTTGCGGACTCCTGGTATAAATCTTCCAGACTGCTGGAAGATGGTATTTCCTCAAATTCAGGGCCAGATTTGTGAGCCTTTTTGGCCATAGATAACTTGATATTGAATTGGCCGGAGAATGTGCTTTCTTGTTCCGGGTAGTCACAATGTTGCAATGGTCTAGGGTGGAATTGGGTGAAGCGAACTGCCTCCAAAGGAGGCCACCATCAAGTCAATAATTCTCTTGCAAAAGCAGAGTTGGACGTCTTAACTGCAAAGTTTGCACATTAGTCAAGATTTTGTCTTATGGGTCAAAAATCCTGGACGGAGCAGTATCCAGAAGACCCATAAACTCCAAGCAATGGGTTGATTCCAGGGCTGACTTCTAGAGGTTCAGGATCCAACTGAACTTGAGGAGAGTTTGCACAATTTGTTGGATACTGACTGATAAGGCACATGTTTGGCTGTTCCCACAGTAGGTTGTCATCCAGGTATCCCATTATGGGGATCCCCTGCGAGCATAGAAAGGCTAGCACATGGGCTATATTTTAGGTGTAGTTGAGCGACAAAGGGGAAGACCAACAAGCTGGTAGTGTTGCAGGTGGCATTGATAAGATGGAGGCATACAAGCAGGCGTCCTTAACCTCCCTGGCGGTATGATTATTTCGGATTTTAGGTGCTGAAAGCGGTACAATTATTTTGCATGGAAATTTGGCGTTTTATATTGTAGGTCTGTAATTCTTAACAATAACACACTTAAATCTGTCCAAACAAGATATCCCGGGTATGATAAAGTTCGAAACACAAAAACATAAATTATAATATAATAAATAAAAATAAATAATTAAAAAAATAATAATAAAATAAATTTCCCCACGATTCACTATCGCTCAATTCTGCAAGTGTTCTAATTTACTATCGCTGTTTTCTAGCTGGTCTAAAACCATTTTTGACGTAAAGGGACACTTTTTGGTTGCTATGGACAATCCAGTTTCCAGCCAGAAAGAACAGTATATATAATATAGAACTGCATGCAGGGCATAGGACAAAGCACTGGGGACAAAAGGGATGTGAAATAATTTCATACAGTACTGTAATCTGTAAGATTACAGTACTGTATGTGTTATGCTTTTTACAGTTTTTTGAATTTGCCGCCAGGCTCCGCCCCCATGCGTCGTGCCACTCGCAGGGAACAGAGCCTGGAACAGAGAGGCTTCGGGCAGAGGACGGAGCCCACGGACACTGCGGGGGACATCGCAGGATCCCGGGGACAAGGTAAGTAACGCCGCCCCAGGATCCTGCAATGCGATCCCGAGTGTGGCTCGGGGTTACCGCTAATGGGACTGAATTTTAACCCCGAGCCACACTCAGGAAAACCGCCAGGTGGGCTACTGTTCACAAGTGCCAGAAGGTGAACCCTAAGGTTACAGTAGAAACCTTGTATGATGGCAATGACTTGTTGAGAGGGGAATTGTGTCAGGGCATCGGGGATGTCTGCTAATCTGTTGCGAGGACATTGGTCGTGAGACAGAAGTCTCATACTGTACTTATGCTTGGAGGTCTGGGAGAAACAAAAGGAACACTTAAGAGAACAGGTTTTCCTATCTGAGTCTTAACTTTCTATTTACTGGAGTAAACGGGTAATCTATTCCCTAGTCACATCTTTAAGTGTTTTTATGCACTTCTGTTCAGCAGAAAAAATGTTTAAACCAAAGTTCTTTGCATGTGTACAGAGAGAAGGCTCTGTATATGAGACATACAACATCCAGAAGCCCATCAACGCCAAATTAAAGGACAGCAGGCACAATTTCCAATTAACTCAATGATCTTTTAAGATCATTTTAGATACTCAGGACATATCACGATGACAGGAATGGTGGGTTGCAGACCAGGGACTGCCAGGTATAACAGGGACTTTGAAAGGGTTTTTTTTTTTTTAGTCTTTTGTCGGCTGAGTCTTTAAGCATTGAAATACCCTCAACTGGAAGGGTCAGGGTTCTGTTAAGGTGAGAAATTGGGAGGGCACAATACTTAAATTACTCCTCAATGGGGTATTGCACAGCAAAATGCTTGTGAGGGGAAAACACAAGTTGCCAGAGGACCAGTCGCCATGTAAAATCATAGTAATAGTAATTACATATAGTAATGTAATTACATAGTAATAGTAATTACATATAGTAGTAATGAATGTATTGGAGATCCAAACAGACTATGATGGAGATTTTAAATACGAGCTGCTCAATATCAAAGACGAATGCACTGCATCGAAAAGAACCCAATAGTATTTTTAAAAGAATTTCCATTTTTTATTCCAATTTTATACCCCCCCCCCCCACTATAGTGTATGTATGGGTTCTGCATTGAATGTTATACACTTTTAAGTGCACTAAAAGGGAATAGTCCTGTGATCTGTAACCTTTTCAGTGTTCAAATCTAGCTTACAACTGTAAATTCTGCCAGCACAGTAAAGGCAGGGTTAATTAGGTTAAATAATACTCCACAATCCCCTCTTTAAAATAGGATAGCAAGGGAGAACTTGGTAGGATTTTTATGCAAGTAAAAAGATACAGTATTTAAATATGCTTTAGATTAAGCTACATTAATGGGAACATGTAACGAAAAGAAAGTAGTTATTATCTAAATTTTGGCTGCAAAATAATCAAACACACTTTAAGCCTAGGAGTTCCAGAAGACTGCACTTCATCTGATACAAAAAACATCCAGAAAGGTTAAACTGTTCACCGTCCTCAGTGCGTGTGTGTGTGTGTGTTAATGCAGAAGCAGTTGCATCATGGACTCTGGAGGAAACGGCATAAACAGACTCATGTTTTCTAAGTCAGCCATTATGGCAGTAATTTTACTCAGAAATTTTCTGCAACTATTTCAGATTTTATATGTAACGCAGAAGCTGGAGCCACGCTGGACTGAGTCAGGAAAGACTGAGGAATATGTGGACTGAAGCAAGGGGTAATGATCCAGGCTGACACTGTCAGGTCCAAGCAGAGCAGTGGTGTCACTTGGGGGGGGGCAGAGGGGGCTATGCCCCCCCAAGATTATACTGTGCCCCCCAATTTAACAGTGGCGTTGCTAGAGGGGGGCCGGGGGGTCACTTGCAGGGCCGGCGCTACCTAGCTATGTGGAGAGCGCGTGCTGAGATCAGATGAGCGCTCTGCTCTCCAGCTACCTACATGACAATAGTGACAATGCAGTCACTACCTGTCATTCCGAACCAGGCGCAGGCTGAAATGGCTGCTGGAGGGATGATTTTGCTCACCCCCCTTTCTCCAGCTACGGGACTGGATCTCCTCTGGCTATCAACCAGGCTCTTGTGTGGGCGGGATGGGGATGCGGCTAGCTTTGCATATCCCGCATGTCTGAACCGCTCACCTGAACTACCTGCCGCATGTCTGAACTGTCCACCTGCCCACCCGGCCGCACTCTGAAGGAGGTGTTGGCCAACCAGGAGCAAGTGTGTGCTGAGGTAAGCTCAGCTGCCTAATTGCCAGAGCACCAGGGGAATGGGACTGGAGCAGGCAGGAAGGGGTTAACATTGCCGTGTGCACCGCTTTTAACCCACCTCCCCCCTTCTGCATTTGTGGTAATGTCAGTATTAACCCTCTTCCCCCACATTGGTGGTCATGGGAGGGGTTACATTTCAATGCCACTGATCACCAATGTGGGGGAGGGGGTTAATAATACTGACGCGTGTTTGGAGTTATTAATGCATCCACTGATACCTGTGTTGGGTTTTTTTTTAATGCGTCCGCTGACACCAATGCGAAGTGTTAGTAGTGCATCTGCTGACACCAGTGCTGGGGGTTAATAGAGCGCCTGCTGACACCAGTGCTTGGGGGTTAATAGTGCATTTAGTCCTAGTCTTTGCTGAAATTGCTTTAAACTATAAAGAAAAGCTTTTGAGATCTTTCCTCTTTCTGAGTTCTGAAGCAATACCTGAGGTAGAAAGAAAACTCTTGAAAGCTTGTCTTTTAGGCTACTTTCACACTAGGCAGGTGGGCGTCAGGGGCAAAGTGGCACTTTTTTTAGCGCTGAATTAGCAGCGCTTTTCAGTTGAAAAAGGGTTAAAAGCACCGCTGTGGTTTGGCGGCGCTGCCCCATTGATTTCAATGAGCAGGTGCGCTTTAGGAGCGGTGTATACACCGCTCCTACAGCGCTGCAAAGATGCTGCTTGCAGGACTTTTTTTTACCGTCCTGCAAGCGCACCGATCCAGTGTAAAAGCACTTGGGCTTTCACACTGTAGAGACAGGAGAGGCTCTTTACAGGAGCTATGCAGGCGCTATTTTTAGAGCTAACAAATGGCCCCTACCCTCACCTATAACTGGCCTTCACAGCAAGAAGCACATGGAAGGGCTATCACATGCAAGTAAAAAAACAGAACATTCCATAGCTCAACTCACCAACCAGTCTGCCAACTGACCAAATTAACCTGTCCAACAGTCTGCGTTAAAAATAGGGGTTTAGTTAGCACGCATTTGCAAATGCATGCATAAGTTGCAAGGCCTCGTCACTGCACCCTGTGTATGCTTGCAGAGCTGTAGCTGTAGAGCCTGAGTTGTAGCAGAGCTGTAGCTGTAGCGCCTGTAAAGCGCCTTAGTGTGAAAGTAGCCTTAAACTGGTTGTTAACCCACTTCTTTCAAACCCTCCCATCCCCTCTGGACCATAAGTGTGCCTGTGTATTGTAAAAAAATCTGCCGGATTGTACCTATATAAGCTTGGTTCCCGGCACTCAGCTGACTTGTCAGTTCTCTTCTCTCTCGGCTCACAGTTCCAGTGGGCAGTGTCAAGCCCTCTCGTTGACATCGACTGGGGAGAAGAGAGAGCTGACAGTCAGCTGAGTGCTAGGAACCACAATCATATAGGTACAGATCAGAAGTTTTTTTTTTTTTTTTTTTTTTTTTTTTTACATTACAGGGACACTTACAGTTGTGCTCATAGGTTTACATACGCTGACAGAATTTTGATTTCTTACCTGTTTTTCAGAGAATATGAATAACACTTTTCTTTCACTCATGGTTGGTGTTTATCATTTATTATCAATCAACTCTTTTTAAATCATAATGGCAACAAACTACCCAAATTACCCTGATCAAAAGTTTACATACCCTGGTGATTTTGGCCTGATAACATACACACAAGTAAGGTAACCATCCTCACCTGTGATCTGTTTGCTTGTAATTAGTGTGTGTGTGTGTGTGTGTGTGTGTGTGTAAAAGGTCAATGAGTTTCTGGACTCCTGGCAGACCCTTGCATCTTTCATCCAGTGCTGCGCTGATGTTTCTGGATTCTGAGTCATGGGGAAAGCAAAGGAATTGTCAAAGGATCTGCAGGAAGAGATAGTTGAACTGTAAAAAAACAGGAAGGGGATATAAAGATATCAAAGGAATTGAGACTGCCAATCAGCACTGTTCAAACTCTAATCAAGAAGTGGAAAATGAGGGGTTCTGTTGAAACCATACCACAGTCAGGCAGACCAACTAAAATTTCAGCCACAACTGCCAGGAAAATTGTTTGGGATGCCAAGAAAAACCCACAAATAACTTCAGGTGAAATACCGGACTCTCTGAAAACATGTGGTGTGGCTGTTTCAAGATGCACAATAAGGAGGCACTTAAAGAAAGATGGGCTACATGGTCGAGTCGCCAGAAGAAAGCCATTACTACGCAAATGCCACAAAGTATCCCGCTTACTATAAGCCAAACAGCACAGAGACCAGCCTCAAACCTTCTGGCACAGTCATTTGGAGTGATGAGACCATTATTAATTATTATCTTTTTGCCCACATATATAAATGCTACATTTGGAGAGGAGTCAACAAGGCCTATGATGAAAGGTACACCATCATGTGAAACACAGAGGTGAATCGCTGATGTTTGAGCTACAAAGGCACAGGAAATTTGGCCAAAATTGATGGCAAAATGAATGCAGTATGTTATCAAAAAATACTGGAGAACATTTTCATTCATCAGCCAGAAAGCTGCGCATGGGACGTACTTGGACATTCCAATATGACAATGTTCCAAAACACAAGGCCAAGTCGACCTGTGATTGGCTACAGCAGAATAAAGTGAAGGTTCTGGAGTGGACATCTCAGTCTCCTGACCTCAATATCATTGAGCCACTCTGGGGAGATCTCAAATGTGTAGTTCATGCAAGACAGCCCAAGAATTTACAAGAACTGGAGGCTTTTTGCCAAGAGGAATGGGCAGCTTTACCATCTGAGAAGATGAAGAGCCTCATCCACAAGTACCACAAAAGACTTCAAGCTGTCATTGATGTTAAAGGGAGCAATACGCTGTATTAAGAACTGGGGTGTGTAAACTTTTGATTAGGGTCATTTGGGTAGTTTCTGTTGCCATTTGATTTAAAAAGAGTAAACACAGTTGATAATAAATGGCTTCCGCCCTAACAGTAACCATGAGTGAAAAAAGTTTATCATTCATTTTCTCTGAAAAATGGCCAAGAAATCATAAATTCTGCCAGGGTATGTAAACTTTCGAGTACAACTGTATTATAGTAGAGCGCCTGGAAGGTTTTAGCTGCAAATATGAGCAGCAGGAGCGGTGGGGGGCAGGCACTGATACAAGCAGACGGAGGAGGGGGATGAGGAGAGCAGGGCAGCGTATGTCGGAGGCACGTACGCTGACAACGGTGTCAGGGCTCAGTAGCTTTGATATATTGGAGTCAGTGTACAGGGGGAAGGGTATAGCCAGGCAGGATCAGTCTGGTATTTCAGGTGTTACAGGGGGCCAAATTACACAGCACAACCACTGTGCTGTATGACATGCTTGAAGGAAACAGGATCTATTGTTTTTTAGTTTTTTTTTCTGGGTTAAAGGATTTAAGTGTTAGGTTAGCACAATAGAAAGGTATCATTGCATACTGCCTAAGGCTGGCCATACACTATACAATTTCCTTTTAGATTTACCTTCAACTTAGTTTAAAGGAAAAAGTTTGAGAGTTACAACAGTGAATAACACAAGGTGAGTAACACAAAGTGAATAGCTCTTGATTTCTCTGTTTATCTGTATTGTGTACTAAGAAGCTATACTAAATTAAATGAAAGCCGTCATTCCTTATCCACGTTTCTAGGACTGTTAGGGGTGCAAGCTTTACCCGTCACAAAGGACACAACCCCAAGGAGGTCTTAAGGGTCTGGGAACCATAGAGATGGACCACCACTGTAGACATGTATGTAAACTACACACAGTGCACTTCATGCCAAGGTGGGTGCCTAATGTAGGATCCAGCGTTAGAATAATCAGAGATTACCAAATATAGCATAGTGATGTTACAAATAGTGTGGCCAATCTACAAAGGAGATATGGTTACAATTGACGTACACATGCTACCAAGGTATTAAGGCAAATCCTAGGATAGAAAAAGTTAGAGAAAAAAAAAGAGAAATAAGATAATACAGATACGTTACATAGACAGCCCTTACGTAACCATGCTTCATTTAGACCAGCCTTTCTCAACCTTTTCAACACAGAGGAACCCTTGAAATAGTTCTCCAGTCTCGGGGAACCCCTGCTAAAAATAATAGAAATCTACAACTCATGATACATAAGTGTAATGCTCAGTGGGAAGAATGGTCCTTACACTTGTGGTCATTGGGAAGAATTGCCCCCTTACAGATCGCTAAAAAGATCAATGGTGTAGGTCGGAACTTATCCGAGAGGCAGAAATGGCCCAATGCTGAAGGAACCCTTAGCAACCTCTGGAGGAACCCTGGTTGAGAATCTCTGATCTAGACCATGAACCTAAGCAAGAGAGCATCCCTGGCAGCTTTGATTTTTGTTCTCTCTCTACCTATCCCCACCAGTCACACAAATGGACTGATTTAATTGGTTCAGAGTTGGCATTGAATCCTGATTGGCTGAAATTCAAGTCTAGTTGGTCATCATGCTTCTCACATAAACTAGGAAACGATGGAAAAGTTTTCTTGATTTTACGTAAATCTGTTTATGGTTCCAAAGCCAAACCGACTTTGGCCACTTTTGGACCTGAAAAGTCAACAAATTTCTCGGGGGGGGAAGAGGTTTCGAATGGAGTCAGTGCGCACTGTCATTGCTTTGCTGCAGCCAGGGGATTTCCCAACATCAGTAGACCTAAAGGGTGTTTACATGTCCCAATTTTGTGATTTGCAAAAGAAAATCAACATTTTGAATTCATGGCGCTGCCTTTTGGTCGGTACATGGTGAGTTGGTTACAAAACTCTTAGCCCCAATTTTAGGCCTTTTGATGGTCCAGGTGCTTTTGGGATACCTGGATAATTTTTTGCTCAGGAATCAATCTCTTCATTGGGCAAAGGAATACAATGGATAGTGGCGCAGGTTATAGTAATTAGCATGAAAGTCCATACAAGAGTTCTTTTGAGCTATTGAGCTCTGTGTGAGAAAACGTTCTATGGAGACAGGGCAGCCTTGCAGGGGGAGCCGAAGCACACTCCAAGCATGTAAAAAGAAAAACAGGAGGCAGGCGCCTCTTTGATAAGACTGTAGTATTTAATAAAAAAGCACATTAAAAACACTCATGTTTTAGTATTGTTAATCGGGCACAGTAGAGTCCGGTTACACCAATCTCCTTCACAGCTTTCAGCAGGGGTCACATCCTGTGGGTCTGTGTATGGCCGGCGTCCTGACCTGCAGGAGTCTTTTAGCGTGCAAGTGGAGTCCAAAGCGAGGCTTGGATGGCAGCTGGTGGATCACAGGAGAGCGCTGGAACATAGCATGTGGAGTGATGGCGTCACGGACATAATTGTGTCGCATTTCCGAGTATGCGCGCTAGGGAGATGTCTTTAGTGCACGCTCCTTTCTCAAGCTGAATTGAATAGGCTGTGATTAGCCTTTTTATGTGCCATCCAGGGGGGAGAATTGTAATAGCACTCTATACATACAAATAGAGGCTTACAAGATCTTGATTAGATAAAAGCACACTGTGAAGATATGTACATACATATCCCTCTGTATATTCAAAACACAACAGTATAAAACAATAGACATGGATCTCCAGTGCAAATATATATATATATAAAAAAATGTAAAAATATGTAAACACTTTAAAAACAAACATGAGAAACCATATTACACGATTGTAAATTAATTATATATGTGCTGAGAATTATATCTGCTTGGGATAAATAGGACGGTGTTAGATGGATGTTTATTAGAAATGTATATTGCTATAATTGGTACTATATAAGGAGATTGATATATAGACAAACAAGCTGCCAGTGCATACCTACATGTTTGACGTATATTCATGATGTTTATTAAAATTTGAAGGGAATAATTTAATCTTATGGGCATAATGATATTATTTTACGGAAATATTTATTCTTATTTTAAATCTAAAAAAAATATATATTGTCTCCCATTTTTTATTCAAAAAAAGAGAAAAATACAATTATACCAATAAAATAAGGGCTAATGTCTAATTGTGTGTGTGTGTGTGTGTGTGTGTATGTATGTATATCACTGGATAGAAGGGGGAGGGGGGGTAGAGTAAAAAAGGAATGGGAATAATCCATTTTTTTCTTTTGAGATTACTTACTATAAAATGAAGTGGTCCACCACCCCCGTTATCTGATATATATATGTTTTGTGTGTGAAATCACATATAGAACATCACCTAAAAAAAGGGGGAACGTGTGAGTAGACATTTTATAATATAATGGATATTTCTAATTCTTCATTCCTTCAGGATTTAAAGTATCTAGTGAATATATCCAATATGTCTCACACTCACATAGTCTATGGAATCTCTCAGCCTCAGATTTTTCGGGATTTGTTCTATGATCCAGACTTCCAAGCCCTCTGTGGACTTGTTATGATGTTTAGCAAAATGGCGGGGGACACTGTGTTTGTCCTTGCCCCAGCTCTATTTTCCTTTTGGTGTTCGCTAAATCTTTGTCTAAGAGGTCGTATGGTACAACCCACATATAGTAAGTGGCAAGGACAAACCAGGTCATAAACTACAAAATCTGGACCACAATTATAAAAGTCACCTAGAATATAGGTCTTTCCTTTTGTGGTAAATTATTTTTTGTAGCATGTTTGACAAAAACATGTTTTACATAAAGGCTTTCTACATTGAAACATACCCTTTAAAGGGATCAAACAGGTATGTGTAGAAAGTTTTTTGAAGTGGTTTAATTTACTAGGTGCGATTTTTGTTTTTTTATGTTGGGTGCCTTTCTATAGGTTACCCTAGGGGTATCTGGTAAGAGGGGTTTGAGGTGGGAATCTTCTAGTAATATTTGCCAATGTTTTCATTTTTTTGGAGTTGGTATGGAATTTTGTAATAAAACGAGTGGACTGATCGAAACTTTCTTTTTTGGTTGTGGGGAGATCGTATTGTAGATAATGCTTATATGCTTGATCAACTAAAGACTCCGGATAGCCTTTGTCCTTAAATTTGTTTTTGAGTGTGAGACTTTGTTCCATGTAATCAGATGTTTTCGTACAATTGCATCTTAATCGACAGAATTGACCTTTGGGAATTTTGTTGGTCCATTTATGATAGTGGCAACTTTTGTAATAGAGCAAAGAGTTGCCAGCCGTAGGTTTGAAATAGTTTTTTTGCATGTATCTCATCCATTTATATGGTATAGGTCAAGATCCAGGAGCGCAGGTTTCTCCTGATCTGCAACATAAGTGAAGGAAATGCCATATTATTATATTACAATGAGAGATGAATTAATTGATGACACCACCAGCACCATCCCAGATGATGATTATGCCATCGATGTACCTCCCGTAAAATATGAGGTATTTTAAATAGGGGTTGTTTTGCCAAATGTGTTTTGTTCCTATAGGCCCATGGCCAGGTTTGCATATGATTGTGCAAAATTAGCGCCCATTGCTGTCCCTTGTACTTGTGAATAATAATGGTTATCAAAACAGAAGTCGTTATGAGTCAGGCAAAATCTGGTACAGTCTAAAATAAACTCAGCTTGCCCATGACTTGTATACGCATCTTTGGAAAGAAAATGGTCAAGGGCTGCCAGTCCAAAAACATGAGGGATAGACGTGTATAGCGAGTTGACGTCCAATGACATCCAAATATACTCACTTTCCCACCTGAATGCCTTAAGTAAGTTCAACAGGTGAGTTCCATCACGGATATAGGACTGTAAGCCCTGGGCTAAGGGTTGTAGATGATGGTCAGCACATTTGGATAGACCGGAAGTAATACTGTCCATTGCAGCAATAATATGTATAATATATATATATAATATATTTTTATGTATTTTTGGAATATGATAAAGATTCGGAGTATGGTAGTGGTCTCTGCGCAAAAAGGAAGCTTCACCTTTTATTAACTTTTTGTTGGATAGCACTATCAATTAACTTGTTGATTTCTATCTTATATTCGGGCAATGGGTTCGTGCTTAATTTACAATAAGTCAGGCGATCCGCGAATAGGCAGTCGACTTCCTTAATATAATCGATTTGATTTTAAATAACAATTCCGCCGCCGTTGGCGGTTTTGATGATCGATTCATCGTTTTTAGTTAAGGATTGTAAAGCTGCATGTTCTTGAGTGTTAAGGCGACCAAGATCAGTGGTCTGTGGTGTTGTGTAAGAACATATTTTTTTGACATCTGAGAATACCATATTATAAAAAGTGGTAAGATGTGGGCCTTTTGATACGGATAAAATATGGATTTAGGTTTTAGTGTGGAATGTACAACACTGGAGATGTGTGTAGATGTTGTGTGTATAGATCGAGACCTGTATAAGAATCGTTGATAGAGTTGTTCTAACACCTTGATCACGTCAGTGTCAAAATCAAATTCATGTGACTCCAATGGAGGTGGAATTGTAGCAATGTTTTCCACAATGTTGGGAGAATTTTTTGTATTTCTTATCTGAAAAAAATATTTTTAAAGTGAGGTTTCTAATGTACCTATTCAAATGCTTGAATACTACAAAGGGATCAGGCTTATTTGAAGAGGCAAAATTGAGCCCCCGACTTGGCAAAGATGTTTTTGTAGGGGATAAGGTGTGTTGGGACAAATTAAAGGTTTTAACAGTTTGCGATTTTTGGACGGGTTTACATCTGTCTACCTCTCCCCCTTCTGCAGCCTCTCTGGTGAACTTTCTTTTTATTGGAGCGGCTAGAAAGGGGTGTGACAATAAAAAAAGAACCATCTAGGGTGCTATTTGATCCAAAAGTGATGGTTTCACTATTAGTGACCCCCAAAGCGGTAGTGGACGATGGAGAATTCTGCTAAACTACCCCACTCCTTGGCATCTTCAGATTCAAAAAGGAGCAGTTTTTTAGAATGTGAAGACCTCCTAGGTGAGATTCTGTTATCCAAATATTTAAAAAAAAATATTTGTCCCACCATTGCAAATTAACAGAGTGCATGAGGCGTTCAAGTTTTTTGAATTGCCCACATAACTTGTACCGTATATTTTTATTTAATGAGGCATTCGCGAACACTGAAGGAAAATAGAGACGGGCAAGGACAAACGGTGTCCCCCGTTGTTTTGCTGAACATCAGAAGTCCATAAAGGGCGTAGAAGTCTGGATTATAGAACAAATCTGAAAAATCTCTGAGGCTGAGAGATTCCATAGACTATGTTAGCGTGAGACATATTGGATATATTCAGTAGATACTTTAAATCCTGGAGGAATTAATGAAGAATTAGAAATATCCCCACTATATTATAAAATGTCTAATCACACGTTCCCCCTTTTTTTAGGAGGTGATCTATATGTGATTTCACACACAAATACTATATATATATATATATATATATATATATATATATATATATATATATATCAGATAACCGGGGTGGTGGGCCACTTCATTTTATAGTAAGTAACCTCAAAAGAGAAAAATGGATTATCTGCTTGTATTACCTTTTCCACCCTAAACCCCTCCCCTCTTCTTCCCCCTTTTTTTTCCTTTCCCCTCCCCCCCCCCTTTTTGTCAACCCCCCCCCCCCACACACACACACACACTTACTCCCCCTTCCTTCTTCCCAGATGATATTTCTACTGTACCCATTTTTTTTTTTATCCATTAATAATTTTTAAATCATTCCTTATTTTCTATTAGTCCTAATTAGGTACTGTATCCATGATTGTTTATATTTATATATTTTTTTAAATATTTACTATTAGACATTAGCCCTTATTTTATTGGTATAATTGTATTTTCCCCTTTTTTGAATAAAAAAATGAGATTGAGATTTGAAATTTAACATGTCTATTTCTAACACAACAATTCCCTTTTTAGACAGATTGTTGCATATACAAGACAATCACCTTGTGAGCCACTTGTATCGAAAACCCACGGATCGGAATCATTTGCTACATTATTCTAGTTTTCATCCGCCTGGGGTATTTAAATACATACCCAGGAGTCAATTGAAACAGGTGTCTAGAATTGTAAATAAAGCAGATACAAGAGAAGAATGATTGAATGGGATGGAAGACAGATTATGCCAGCGAGGATACCCAAGGGTTATGGTTCATCAAGAACGTATCAATTTACATCATGATAGAAAAAAGGATGTAGCTCGCAGGCTGCCTTTCATCTCAGTTTCACCCATTCTCAAACCAGATCAACAATGTAATTAGAAAACATTGGTCTATATTAAATAAAAATTATCCTACCATTCCTGAATTTTATCATCTTCCACTACCCTCTTATCGTAGAGGTAGAACGTTGCGTGACAGACTGGTTAAATCAGATCAATATAGCACCCCTGTCCCCTGCATGATGTTTCTGGGTCCCCCTAATTATGGTTCTTTCCCATGCCTCTCTTGCACTCAATGTACTAGTATGATAAAAGGGAAAAAGTTTTTGTCATCCGCACAAAGGATATATTATTAATATTAAAGATCATTTTACTTGTCAATCATCCTACGTTTTATATATATACATTATTAAATGTCCACGTGGACTTGTCTATGTAGGAGAAACAACTCAAAAAGTACGGTAAATGATAAAAGTGCAAGACATAAATATTCAGTTTGGGACAAGTTAGAAAAATTACCATTATCTAGACATTTTGTAGAAAAAAAAGCATACAGTGTTGCAATTAAGGTATATGGTCATTAATGGAGTACCCATAAACAGACGAGGGGGGGGGGGACAAGGAATTTGCTTTAAAGAAACGTGAGGTTCATTGGATTAACCGTTTGGACACATTGCAGCCCAAAGGGTTAAATACTGATTTTGACCTGTATTTGTTCCTTTAGAAATCATAAGTGCATACGGGTGATTATATATATCATCAGATATGACATGTAAGGGATATTCCATTTAGTATCAATAAGTTTGTATTATAGTGATGAACGATGTTATATGAATTGGATGATGGATCTTTTTTTCCTGTAGATGTGTTAACGATTCTTTTTATTTATTTATTTTTTTTTTTTCGTTTAGTGAGGAATCCAGTACACCTGTGACCGATAAGTCGCTCCCACCACTTGAAATAATTAATTGAATAGTTGAGAACATGTTGTTAGATGTGCACTAATTGATTCCAGCTTAGCTTAATGTGGTAATTAATGATTTTTTGTATATATACGATGTGATCTGTGTTACCAGTTGCAGACATATGATTGTGAGAAAGGGCGTTATCTATTGAAGCCCGAAACATCGCTGCCAGCTGCATCTGGTGCTTTTTTGATACTTTGAATTGATGTAATTTATTCTTCGGAAATAAATCTTCTTGTGCCGCAATCCTTGCCGTTTGTTTCTACATATTGGTCCGTGAGAAGGACTAGATTGCTGGCACTATAGGATCGTTCAGTGCATCTCACCCCATGAATAGTACTATCTATCTATATATATATATATATATATATATATATATATATATATATATATATATATATATATATATATATATATATAATATTTCCATAAAATATTATGCCCATAATAAGATTAATTTATTCCCTTCAAATTTTAATAAACATCATGACTATACTTCAAATATGTAGGTATGCTCTGGCAGCTTGTTTGGCTATATAACAATCTCCTTATATAGTACTACTTATAGCAATATATATTTCTAATAAACATCTAACACCGTCCTATTTATCCCATGCTTGCGGATATAATTCTCAGCACATATATAATTTACAATCGAGTAATATGGTTTCTTATGTTTGTTTTTAAAGTATTTACATATTTTTACATATTTTTTTGTATATATTTGCACTGGAGATCCATGTCTATTGTTTTTTATACTGTTGTGTTTTGAACATACAAAGGGATATGTATGTACATATCTTCACAGTGTGCTTTTATCTAATCAAGATCTTGTAAGCCTTTATTTGTATGTATAGAGTGCTATTACAATTTTCCCCACTGGGTGGCAGCACTACCAAGGCACATAAAAAGGCTGATCATAGCCTATTCAATTCAGCTTGAGAAAGGAGCATGTACTAAAGACATCTCCGCAGTGCACATGCTCAGAAACGCGTCGCAATTACATCCATGACGCCATCACGCCACATGCTGTGTTACAGCGCTCTCCTGTGATCCACCAGCTGCCTTTCAAGCCTCGCTTTGGACTCCGCTTGAACGCCGAAAGGCTCCTGGTCAGGACACTGGTCATACCCGGACCCACAGGACGTGACCCCTGCTGAAAGCTTTGACTGAGATTGGTGTAACCGGACCCTACTGTGCCTGATTAACGATACTAAAATGTGGGTGTTTTTAATGCGCTTTGTTTAATACTACAGTCTTATCTAAGAGGCGCCTGCTTCCTGTTAATCCCTTCATTGGGGGCAGCACAATATATGTCCCTTGTTCTTCACTTGCAGAGGTTTGGTTGGGTTCTTAAGTAAGCCTGACTGCATCACAGACAAATGACACAGAGCTCTGTACAGAGGGAGTCATCTGCAAAGCAGGGATGAGAAACCAAGATTGTTCGTAAAAAGCAGCACACTTTACATACAGGCACACTTTTAACCCTTTGATTGCCCTAGATGTTAACCCCTTCCAAGCCAGTGTCAGTACAGTGACAGTGTATAGTAGTATTACTGATCACTGTATTGTCATTAGTGACAGTCAGTTCCCCCAGCATCCCTTTTGGGTTTAGCGCTGTCATTCCCCGCCTGCTGTGGTGAGGAATCGGCTATTGAAGCTTGATTCGGTGCAAGGCAGGGTACATGTAGAGTCTGATGGAATAAGATAAAGAATAAAAAAAATCCCCAAATTATTTTAAAGCCCGCTTCCTCAACACCTTCAAGTACACATGCATATTTACATGAACTTTGGTGCTCCTGTGTACCAAAGTGATCATTGTGCCGCATGTTGGATATTGCCACACACGTCTGAGTAAGGGCAATAATTCTAGGGCCATCATTCATTCATACACCCTGTTTCAAATTCTATTTCAGTGTCACAAAGATTAAATATTTTGTTTTTCAGTTTAACACATGAATGGCATTGTGTCTCAGAGCTCTTTTGATCACTGAAAACAATCTCGGACACCTGTGATAATTAGATTGCCAGGTGAGCACAATTAAAGGAAAAGCTACCAAAGGAGGGTGTTCCACATTATTAAGCAGAGCACCATTTTCAAGCAATATGGGGAAGAAAAAGGATCTCTCTGCTGCAGAAAAGAGTGAAATAGTTCAATGCCTTGGGCGAGGAATAAAAACATTAGATATTTCGCGAAAACGTAAGCGTGATCATTGCACTTTTAAGAGATTTGTGGCTGATTCGGAGCACAGACGGGTTCTGTGCAGATAAAGGCACATTGAGGAAGATTTCTGCCAGATCCATGCATCGGATCAAGAGAGCAGCTGCTAAAACACCATTACATAGCAGCAAACAGATATTTGAAGCTGCTGGTGCCTCTGGAGTCCCACGGACATCAAGGTGTAGAGTCCTCCAGAGTCTTGCAACTGTGCATAAACCTTCCATTCGGCCATCACTAACTAATGCTCACAAGCAGAAACTGCTGCATTGGGCATAAAATACATGAAGACTCATTTTCAAACAGTCCTGTTCACTGATGCGTGCCATGCAACCCTGGATGGTCCAGATGGATGGAGTAGTGGATGGTTGGTGGACGGCCACCCTGTTCCAGCAAGACTTGTGCAGCTAACAAATAAGGGGTCCTATGTTAAAATGTAATGTGACCTGTTAAAATGTTCAAAGTTTGATTGAAATAGCTTTTGATTTCAGTAAATATGCTGCAAACACAACAAATTACAATTTTCAGTTCTTTACAATCTATAAAGTGTTTTGAAACTTACTGTGCGTAATAATTTGGAACAGTGCACTGTAAGTTTTTTTTTTTATTTTGGAAAAAAAAACTTATTAGGAGGTTTGTTAAATAAAATTTGAATTGTACTCAATAGTTGATAACATGAGAATTATGCTGACGACTGTTTACATCAATTATTTAGGTAAATGAGAAATATCATTGGCATAATAATTTAGAACAGGGTGTAATTTAAGCTAAAGACCTGTAAAGGCTTTTAAAGGGTCACCTTTGGACAATTTTATGGAGCTGGAGTTTGTCACTTTTTCATGGGTTTTGTGTTTGTGCTCAAAAATTAACTTTAGTGTATTTTTCTCTAAAATTTGGGTCTGATAAACATGTAAGCTAATGTCATGTGACCTAAATAAATCATTTGCAGCTACCACCAAAGACTATGCACACTAAAGTATTTTTTATATTCTGAGCAAACAGAAAACACACTTTAAAACAAGCCCTCAGTAATGGCCCGTACACACGATACGAAAATCGGATGGAAAAATTTGTACGCCGATTTTTGGATCGTTGGTACGGTGCTTTCAACAGACGATTTTGCTTTTTCGTCAGACAAAAGCTGGCTGTGCAGACTATATAAAATTTTTGTCGGATGTAAACTCAACGTCCGATTTTTGTTTAATTGGTACGGTTTTCGTTCAAAAAGAAATAGTAAGAGCAAGACTACGCATGCTCAGAAACGAAAGAATACATACAAAACTATTCAACACTTCACGTCACTTCTGATGTATTCTGTCGTACGAAAATGTTTATATTGTGAGTAACCTCTTCACTTTCGACATGAGACTAGCATGCCATAAAACAACGGACGTTTGGTCATCCGAAAATCTAAGCGTGGGTAGGAGGCTTTAGTCGGGGTTTTTCAACCAGTCCCAGGAGTTTCTGCCACTGAAAGCTGTTGCAGTGGTTTTATATGCTTTCATTGGTGGCTTTAGTGTTCCCCTTGTGCTTTTTACATAGTACCTCTGGTTGATTTCAGCCCATTGGTACTTTTCGAGTTTCAGCTCCCGATGTGCCCACACTGAGCAGTGCTAGATCAAAAGAGCTATTTTTACTGAGCTACCATTGTGGGACAAAAGGACTGTCTAGTAGCCAAATACCATCACGCCAGAGTGTCCCTGTAAAGGCATTTTTGATTGCTTTCTATGGTTTGGTGCATCTGTTTCTTACTCAATATTTAGCCAATCAGCTAATTACCTGCCAGCTTCTAATTTCACCTGTCTCTGTTGCCCTGGGGGTAATCTGCTTGCCTTAATTTATAGTTTACACATTTCAAAGTGTGTGTATGGCGGGACATTCAAATGCCCAAACATCTGGGTGTGCGCATGGAACAGTTTGTCGACCAGTACACCGAGGCAGGGCAGCACGTGTTTACTAACGCATGTGCTTTTCTGGCATTGGCTTTTTGCATCCAGTGGCCTATTAGAAGTGGAACTTCATGTAAAAGGTCAAGTTCCACTTTTCCTCCTTTCCCTTAATTACAATGTATTTTTTTTCTTTAGCGAAGCAAGTACCTGATTTTGACAGTTACATAGGTGAGGTTGAAAAAAGACACAAGTCCATAAAGTCAAGCTTATGTGTGTGATTATATGTCAGTATTACATTGTATATACCTGTATGTTGCGGTCATTCAGGTGCTTATCTAATAGTTTCTGGAAACTATCAATGCCCCCCGCTGAGACCACCGCCTGTGGAATTCCACATCCTTGCCGCTCCTACAGTAAAGAACCCTCTACATAGTTTAAGGTTAAACCTCTTTTCTAATTTTGATGAGTGGCCACGAGTCTTGTTAAACTCCCTTCTGCAAAAGTTTTATCCCTATTGTGGGGTCACCAGTATGGTATTTGTATAATAAAATAATATCCCCTCTCAAGCATTTCTTCTCCAGAGAGAATAAGTTCAGTGCTCGCAACCTTTCCTCATAACTAATATCCTCCAGACCCTTAGCTTTGTTGCCCTTCTTTGTACTCGCTCCATTTCCAGTACATCTTTCCTGAGGACTGGTGCCCAGAACTGGGTAGCATACCATAGGTGCGGCCGGACCAGAGTCTTGTAGAGTGGGAGAATTCTCATTTTATCTCAGGAATTCCATTTTTTAAGCATGCCAATATTCTGTTTGCTTTGTTAGCAGCAGCTTGGCATTGCATGCCATTGCTGAGCCTATCTACTAGGACCCCCAGGTCCTTTTCCATCCTAGATTCCCCCAGATGTTCTCCCCCCAGTGTACAGATTGCATTCATATTTTTTCCACCCAAATGCATTATTTTACATTTTTCTACATTGAACCTCATTTGCCATGTAGTTGTCCACCCCATTCATTTGTTCAGATCTTTTTGCAAGGTTTCCACATCCTGAGGAGAAGTTATTGACCTGCTTAGCTTAGTATAGTCCACAAATACAAAGATTGAACTGTTTACCCCATCCTCCAGGTTGGTTATGAACAAATTAAATAGGATTGATCCCAGCACAGAACCCTGGGGGACCCCACTACCCACCCCTGACCATTATGAGTACTCCCCATTTATCACCACCCTCTGAAAACTTGCCCTTGTAGCCAGTTTTCAATCCATGTACTCACCCTATGGTCCATACCAACGGACCTTATTTTGTACAGTAAACGTTTTATAGGGAACTGTGTCAAATGCGTTTGCAAAATCCAGATACACCATGTCTACGGGCCTTCCTTTATCTAGATGGCAACTCACCTCATAGAAGGTTAATAGATTGGTTTGGCAAGAACAATTCTTCTTGATTCCATGCTGCTTACTGCTAATGATACCGTTCTTATTACTAAAATCTTGTATATAGTCCCTTATCTCCTCCAAGAGTTTACATACTATTGATGTTAGGCTAACTGGTCTGTAATTCCCAGGGATGTATTTTGGGCCCTTTTTAAATATTGGTGCTACATTGGCTTTTCTCCAATCAGCTGGTACCATTCCAGTCAGTAGACTGTCAGTAAAAATTAGGAACAATGGTCTGGCAATTACTTGACTGAGTTCCCGAAGTACCCTTGGGTGCAAGCCATCTGGTCCCGGTAATTTATTATTGTTAAGCTTCCCAAATCTAATTTTAATTCTGTCCTCTGTTAACCATAGCTGTGCTTCCTGTGATGTGTCATGAGGATAAACACTGCAGTTTTGGTTACTGAAGCCCTCCGATTCCCTCGTGAAGACTGAGGAGAAGAATAAATTCAATACCTTCGCCATCTCCCTATCCTTTGTAACCAGATGTCCTTCCTCATTCTTTATGGGGCCAATATAGTCCGTCCTCCCTTTTTTACTGTTTACATACATAAAGAATTTCTTGGCATTTTTTTTTGCTCTCCTCCGCTATGTGTCTTTCATGTTCTATTTTAGCCGTCCTTATTGCACCCTTACATTTCTTGTTGCATTCTTTATAAAGTCTGAATGCTGATGATGATCCCTCAACCTTGTGTTTTTTGAAGGCCGCCTCCTTTGCTTTTATATGCATTTTTACATTGGAGTTAAGCCATCCAGGACTTTTGTTCACTCTTTTAAATTTATTACCCAATGGGATGCATTGGCTAATGCCCTTATTTAATGCTCTTAAAGCAAACCCATCTCTCCTCCGTGTTCTTTGTTGTTTGATTTTATCCCAATAAATGCCTTCTAGCAAGGTTCGTAGTTTAGGGAAGTTGGCTCTTTTGAAATTCTGTGTCTTTGTATTCCCCTTATGTTTCCTATTTGTGTGATATATACTGAAGCCAATTGACGTCTGATCGCTGTTGCCTAAATTGCCCCGTATTTCCACATCTGTGATCAGGTCTGTATTGTTGGTTGTGACAGACCTAGCCAGGACAGATGCTTTTGGAGGGGACTGAATGCTAGCCTCTTGCCTACCAATCATGGGCCCTGACATTTGGGGGAACGGTGCTCTTTGTGAGCTGTATGCCTGGGGACCCTTGAGGTGGTGTTATTTGGATTCAGGTCCATATCCCCCCAAGACACACAGACTCTGGGAATCCTTTTATATGCCATATTAGAAATAGTGACTTCATACTGTTGGGACACATACTATTAGATGCTAATGTCATCAACTCCAGCCACCTGTCTGTTGTCTTCTATAATGTAAATGAGTCTAGTCTGGCTTGCCACAGCTTCTAAGAGTCTTTCACCCATTGTTGTTTGTTCTAATTAACCCTGCAATTGTATGAAGGAGTTCTGTGTTTATACTTATAATCTACTGTGTGAAGCTCGGTGACAACAAGTCTGACCTGTAGTGAAATCTTGATTAATCATAACAATGCCCAGGAGGGCACATCGGCTGCTTTAACCACTTGACCACTGGCCACTTAAACTCCCTTAATAACCAGACCAATTTTCAGCTTTTGGTGCTCTCACATTTTGAATGACTATTACTCAGTCATGCAACACTGTATCTATATGAAATTTTTGTCCTTGTTTTCACACAAATAGAGCTTTCTTTTGGTGGTATTTAATCACCGCTGGGTTCTTTATTTTTTGCGCTATAAAAGAAAAAAGACCAAAAAATCTGTAAAAAACAAAATGCATTTTTCTTTGTTTCTGTTATAAAATTTTGCAAATTAGTAATTTTTCTTCATATATTTGGCCAACATTTATACCCCTACATATCTTTGGTAAAAATAACCCAAATCAGATATCCCAAATCAGATATTATTTGGTCTTTGTGAAAGTTAGAGTCCAAAAGCTATGGTGTCAATATCTGAAAATTGATCACACCTGAATTACTAATTTCTTGAGACCCCCTTTTGGAAAGAAGACATTTCAAGGTATTTAGAAAGATGTATGGTGAGTTTTTTGAAGTTGTCATTTTTTTCTCACAATTCTTAGCAAAATCAATTTTTATTATTTTTTTTTTCACAAAATTGTCATATTAGCAGCATATACATACCACAAATTACACCCCAAAACAAATTCTGCTATTACTCCCGAGTATGGCGATACCACGTGTGAGATTTTTTCACAGCCTGGCCACATACAGAGACCCAACATGCAGGCAGCACCTTCAGGCGTTCTGGAGCACCCAGGCCAATTCTGACATTTCTCTCCTACATGTAAAAATCATAATTTATTTGCTAGAAAATTACATAGAAACCTAAAATATTATATACATTTTTTTAGCAAAGACCCTAGAGAATACAATGGCGGTCATTGCAACTTTTTACCTCTCACGGTATTTGCGCAGCAATTTTTCGAACGCGTTTTTTTAAAAAAAAGAACGTTTTGTGCTTTAAAAAAAAACAAAACAGTAAAGACAGCCCAATGTTTTTGCATAATGTGAAAGATGAAGTTACGCCGAGTAAATAGATACCCAACATGTCACCTTTCAAAATTGCACACGCTTGTGGAATGGCGCCAAACTTCGCTACTTAACCACTCCCTGCCCGGCCCATAGCAGATGACGGCCGGGCGGTGGTTCAGTTATCCTGACCGGGAGTCATATGACGTCCAGCAGGACGACATGCCGCCGTGCGCCCCGGGGCACGCATCGCGGAGATCAGTGGAGCGGTGTGTCAGCCTGACACACCGCTCCACCGATCTTGGTAAAGAGCCTCTGGCGGAGGCTCTTTACCACGTGATCAGCCGTGTCCAATCACGGCTGATCACGATGTCAATAGGAAGAGCCGTTGATCGGCTTTTCTTCACTCGCGTCTGACAGACGCGAGTAGAGGAGAGCTGATCAGCGGCTCTCCTGACGGGGGGTCTGCGCTGATTGTTTATCAGCGCGGCCCCCCCTCAGATCACCACACTGGACCACCAGGGATCGCCACTAGGACCACCAGGGAAGGGGCAACATGTGGATGGCCAGGTATGTACCCCATGGCCATCTACATGTGCCCAATCCACAAATGGGCACTGATTGGCACCAACATGTTTCAGGTCTGCCCAGCAATGCCACCAATCAGTTTATTCAGTGCCACCCATAAGTACCCATCAGTGCCGCCTATGAGTGTCTATCAGTGCCCGTCGTGCCACCTCATCGGTGCCCGTCAGTGCAGCCATATCAGTACCCGTCATTGAAGAAGAAAACGTACTTATTTACAAAAAATTTTAACAAAGAAAAACTTGTTTTTTTTTCAAAATTTTCGGTCTTTTTTTATTTGTTGCGCAAAAAATAAAAACCGCAGAGGTGATCAAATACCACCAAAAGAAAGCTCTATTTGTGGAAACAAAATGATAAAAAATTTGTTTGGGTACAGTGTTGCAATTGTCATTCAAATTGCAACAGCGCTGAAAGCTGAAAATTGGCCTGGGCGGGAAGGTGTCTAAGTGCCTGGTATTGAAGTGGTTAAAAATCCCCATAGGCGACGCTTTAAAATTTTTTACTGGTTACATGTTTTGAGTTACAGAGGAGAGGTCTAGGGCCAAAATTATTGCTCTCGCTCTACCGATCGCAGCGATACCTCACATGTGTGGTTTGAACACAGTTTTCATATGTGGGCGGGACTTACGTATGCGTTCGCTTCTGCATGCGACCACACGGGGACAGGGGCGCTTTAAATTTTTTTTTTTAATTGTTCATTTTACTTTATTTTAGTTTGACGCTTTTTTCCCCCAAAAAATTTTTTTGATCACTTTTATTCCTATTACAAGGAATGTAAACATCCCTTGTAATAGGAATATGGCATGGCAGGTCCTCTTTACAGTGAGATATGGGGTCAATAAGACCCCACATCTCACCTCTAGGCTGGGAAGCCTGAAATTAAATTAAAAAAAAAAGATACTGGCTTCCATCGTAGCGGTGAGTTGGTAGAAGCGCCGGAGGGTGGCGGGAGGGGGGGACGTCCCCTCTCGCCTCCCATAAGAATGATCAAGCAGTGGAACAGCCGCTATGATCGTTCCTTATGGTGTAGGGAATCGTCGGCTGAAAAAGCTGATATCTGAATGATGCCTGTAGCTGCAGGCATCATTCAGATATCCCCACACAAAGTCAAGGACGTCGTATGACGGGGGGCAGGAAGTGGTACAAACACTCTTTTCTTTTTTTTCTTTTTTTTTTTTTTTAAAACACAAAGTTGTCCAATATTTCTAACACATAGCATGTACATACAAAAAATGACACCCCAAAATAGATTCCACGTAGTAGTACGGCGATACCACATGTGTAAGACTTCCACAGCCTGGCCACATAGAGGCCGAGTACAGCCGAGCATGGCTGGGTATGGCAGGGTATGGCAGAGTTTTGCAGGGTATTGCACAGTATTGTGGGGCATTGAGGGATGGCTGAGCATGGATGGATGGCAGTTGTCATTGAGCAGCGCTGTGGGCACTACAGATGCAGCCCACAGCGCTGCTGCCATCCGATCCCTCCCCCTCTCCGCTCACACTGTACCGATCGGTACACAGAGGGGAGGAGAGGAAGCGGCATCATGAGATCACGCCGGTTTGACGGAGCGATCACATGGTAAACGGCCGCGATTAGCGGCCATTTACCGGGATCCGTGATGCGCTGGGTCCTCTGGACCCGGCGGTCACGGATGTTCTTGAGTGCGCACGAGAGCAGAATTCTGGGAAGACATCACTGTACGCCCTCCCAGAGTTAAGCAACCGCCCTGTAGCCTTCATTTGGCTATGGGCTGGTTGTTAAGTGGTTAAGGGATTAGTTAATTAGCTCATGTTAATTCTGTTACAGTTGTATTGTTAGAGTAATATGAGGAGGAGGGGGAACCTCCTCTTTAACTGTATATAAAGACTTGTATTTTGGCTCTAATAAAAGAGTCCATGTTCAGCAGCTAAACAAGTATCACCCTTTTTTGTGCTTGTGAGCGGTTGGAATATCTGATATCTATATTCAGACTGGGAGGAAGCGGTATATGACGAAAGCACTCAAGCGGAGTGTGGGATGTTCCGTTACATTTTAGGGAAGTTGGCTCTTTTGAAATTCAGTGTCTTTGTATTCCCCTTATGTTTCCTATTTGTGTCATTTATACTGAAGCCAATTGACCTGTGATCGCTGTTACCTAAATTGCCCCGTATTTCCACATCTGTGATCAGGTCTGTATTGTTGGTAATCAGTAGATCCAGTAACGCTTTATTTCTAGTTGGTGCGTCTACCATCTGACCCATAAAATTGTCCTGCAAGACATTTAGGAACTGGCGAGCCTTAGATGAATGTCTATGTCTGGATAGTTAAAATCCCCCATTATGATAACACTTCCCATCCTTGCTGCTAATCCAAATTGTGATAGGAGATCTGTCTCCCCTTTCTCCCTCAGGTTAGGGGGCCTATAGCATACTCCCAGTATTTTTCCCTTAGCTTCATCCCTTTGGAGCTCTACCCATAAGGACCATACCTCCTCCCTAGCTCCCTTAGTGATGTCATCTCTCACATTCACTTGTACATTATTCTTGATATATAGGCATACCCTTCCCCCTTTTTTTACCCTCTCTATCCTTGCGATAAAGGATCGACTCTTGAATGTTTGCCAGCCAATCATGAGAGCTGTTGAACCAGGTCTCTGAAATCCCCACAAAATTCAAATCCTCCTCGTACAACAGTATCTCTAGTTCACCCAAATTCTGTCCGCCAGGCTCCTGGCATTGGTGAATATGCCACGTAACATATCTGGATAAAGTGATCTCACTCAAAAGAGAAATATCACTATAAATCAACACTGTAATGGGATAATAAAAATGCCACAAAAAATTATCTCCATGGAAGGTGAATAAGCGAATAACCGTAACATACAATGTATAAATAAATATATATATATATAAAAGAACAATGTGCCAAAAATTGCAATAGGGATCAAAATGTGCAAATATTAATTGTGGATGTGCAAAATAGCAATAAAGTGTCAAAAATGTTCCTAAATGGCCGGGATATAGACACACCGGAAGTGACGTAAGAGGGCAAGGAACAACGCCGATGTTGTTCCCTGTTTTATTTTTATGTTTTAAATGCATTTCCTTTGAACTAACTGGGGTATTTGAGTGGATCATCTTGCCCATTGGAGGAATACCATGAGAACCCACCTACCCATAGAAGATAGTGGAGATCTTTGTTTATATATGGATGCTATTTAATTCTACTATTAAGGTGAGAGTTCTGGGAGACCTTAGCATTAAGAGGCTATTCACTAAACATTTAGGAACATATATGGACACTTTTTCTTTCAACATGATGTTTATTGGTTCCATCAGGATGTGAGGACGGCAAAAGTTTCCTTTTTTTTATCCACCCATTCAGAGGACTATTTAGCCCCACTATTTATTATTACCTTTTTTGGGGGGGATTTATTCAAATCTATATGCTTCTTGGATTTGGGACGCATTCTACTTCACATTAATTTAGGAACACTTTTGACATTTTATTGCTATTTTGCACATCCGCAATTAATATTTGCACATTTTGATCACTATTGCAATTTTTGGCACATTGTTCTTTTGTATATATATATTTTTTATACATTGTATATTACTGTTGTTCGCTTATTCACCTCCCATGGAGATAATAATTTTTTATTATCCCTCATCACCTCCTCCCCATGCTCACCTCCAGGACTTTTCCAAAGCCTCTCCAATCCTATGGAATGCCCTACCCCAATCTGTTCGCTTATCTCCTACTTTATTAGCTTTTAGACGATCCCTGAAAACCCTTCTCTTCAGAGAAGCCTACCCTACCCACACCTAACATCTGTTTTTTTCATTTTCTCCATCAGCTCACCCCCCACAGTTATTACCTTTTTGTTTCCACTTGACCCTCCCTTCTAGATTGTAAACTCTAACGAGCAGGGCCCTCTGATCCCTCCTGTATTGATTTGTATTGTAAGTGTACTGTCTGCCCTCATGTTGTAAAGTGCCGTGTAAACTGTTGGCGCTATATAAATCCTGTATAATAATAATATAGGTCTCAAGCACCTGTGACCAATTAACCACTACCCTTAGTAAGCTGAAGGAAGCAAAGAAAGAAAAAGCTGCTTAAAAAGTATCAGAAAAGGCTATTAAAAAGCTACAAGGAAAAGCCCCAAAAAGAACCTAAAAATGCAACCCAGCAATCACCAGCAGTCAAAAAGCAAGACTTGTTCACTCTCCACTCAAGGTCCCCACTGTTTAGCTTCCAACCAACCAGGTACCCACTCCCACATCCAGTCAGACCTCCTGCAGCGATCTGAGCAGAAGTTTGACCCCCTCCTCCTTCCCCCACACTCTTGGGATACTGCAAAGGTCTCGGTAGAGTGCGGGACCATTCACAAGGTCAGCTGTGAAGCCACAAGGAGTCAGACCGCTGCCCAAAGTTATGATCCCGTCACCTGGACCCGAAGACTGGAAAATTGCCGGTTCGGGTGAGGACAACGCTGGATCCTGGGACAGGTAAGTATGGGGTTAATTTATTAAAGACAAATATACTGTACACTTACAAGTGCAGTTGCCTAAAACTGAGTAAATGAGGGGAAGCTCGTCTGACTTCCATCATCCACTTATGTCCAAGCAAAAATTCTGTATTTTTGTTTTTGTTTTTTTTCCTTGCATGTGATTGGGTATTTTTTGCAAAGTGAAGCATTACCTCATTTACCTCATTTACTAACTTACAAAATACAGTCTATTTGCCTTTAGTAAATCAACCCCTGTGTTTTTTAAAAGTCAGCAGCCAAAGGATTTGTAGCTGCTGACTTTTACATTTTTGTTTACAGGGTGAACCTCCTCTTTGAGATGCATAACCAAACTAGGGAAAGCTGCTGAAGGGTTGTCAGCTTCAGTGACTTAGGACCAGAACTCCATCCTGATGATTATTTGTTCTGACCCAGGTTGCCTCCTGACTCTGATTCTGATCTCCTATTGCTGACCTTGGCTTGTGTTCTAATTCCATCCTCTGCCTGCTGTTTTTGTACTTCCCCCGCCTATGTGATGTTGACCCAAGCTGGCTTCTAACCCTGCTTCTGCCTTTCATAATACATTGTCTGTCCAATTGTTGACTGTGATTTGTTCTGACTTATGGCTTTGATTCCTGCATCTGCAAGTTCCCGTGCTCTATTTGCGTGACAGTACAGTATTTTGCACAAGTTCCAATCTAGCATCCACTGCATTCCAGCAGTATGCAGACTATCAATGATATCAGGACCTACCAGAGGCACCCGTGCCACTCCTCCTGTTACATGTCCAATACCTCCTGAAGTTGGTAAGGGAAGCCCTCATCAGCTTGACCTCTAGCAGGCACATGGCAGTGTACTTTACAAACCATTCAGTAATGCAAGCAAATCGCCCCCCAAGGCAAATGAGATGAAGTTTCGAAGCCAACAATTACATATCCGATTGGCTAAAAACTGAATGAGAAACACAGATGCTTCAATGTAAAGTTAGTGTTGGCATGAAATGCCAATGCAAAGCAGCAAACCTTAAGCTCAACACTTATGCCCCGTACACACGGTCGGATTTTCCGATGGAAAATGTCCGATCGGAGCGTGTTGTCGGGAATTCCGACCGTGTGTGGGCTCCATCGGACATTTTCCATCGGATTTTCCGACACACAAAGTTGGAGAGCAGGAGATAAAATTTTCCGACAACAAAATCCGTTGTCGGAAATTCCGATCGTGTGTACACAAATCCGACAGACAAAGTGCCACGCATGCTCAGAATAAATAAAGAGATGAAAGCTATTGGCCACTGCCCCGTTTATAGTCCCGACGTACGTGTTTTACGTCACCGCGTTCAGAACGATCGGATTTTCCGACAACTTTGTGCGACCGTGTGTAGACAAAACAAGTTTGAGCCAACATCCGTCAGAAAAAATCCTAGGATTTTGTTGTCGGAATGTCCGAACAAAGTCCGACCGTGTGTACGCCCTATAAGAGCTTAAGAAAAGCTGTTAGAAACAGACTTAAAACCCATCTGTAAAGTCTATTTTAATGACCTTTTACTTTACAGCACAAGCAGTTTTAAAGTTCAGGGATAGCTTGTTCTCTAGAACTGTGAAAAGCATTGGTGAAAGTTCTGGTGCTCTGTGCCAAAGTAGTTCAAGCTATTTTGTCTCCATGTATACACATTTTCAGTGATTAACTGATGCAGTCCAAGCCTTCTGCACCTCCTCTTACCCAATCAGTAGAGATCGTATTATTTGACCCCCCCAGATAATACAATGGAATCTAGCGGAAGCAGCCACTTGCAATGTTAGAAGGACACAGGACTTAAAAGCAAAACTGAAAAAACACACCTCACTTAGTAGGCTCTGCATTTTATTTCTGGAAGCTGTTTTTATTTTTTCTATTTTTTTATATAGTAAAAGTCATGCTGGACTATACAGTTGCATCCATACAGGTGGTTACAGTCTGGGTAGAGTTTAACAAAAATGTAGCAAGTGTCTATATATTACCTGAATCTTCTATGGACTGGAGTGTTTTACTGACTTTACTGACAAAACTGTTTACAGAGCTGCCTACAAAGGTGCAGATTCAGGAAAATTTCAGCACAGCGGGCAATAGGTAAATAAAACTGACATCAAGGCAAAAAAATACTTTACAAGCACAAGTTATAAACGTCAACTTTTTTTCCAGGAACACATAGTGCATGGAGAAAATATGGAAGGGCGTTGCCATTTAATGGAAACTGCAGTACTGGATTTTCTCCATGAGGTGGTATCTGTGCACTGTTTTTATTTGTTTACCTGACTGCTTCTCTCCAAATGCCTAGTGAGTCCTAGTGAGCTACCGGTGAATCTTAGATTTATAGGCTTCAAATACACAAGTACAATTTTTTGTAACTTCTTTCTTTCTTTCTTTCTTTCTTTCTTTTTTTTTTTTTTTTTTTTTCTTCCTTCCATATGATCTTTTTAGCATTCATTATCTTAGACGCAATTAACTATGAATAACCATATTGTGTTACATTGTATATGCTAATTATTAGAAACATTTCCTATTGCGACTTAATTTTGTACACATAATTTGGATTTATTACAATGTCTACAGTACAAAAGTGAGATTCTAATTTTCGTGCGTTTTTTCTTTTTCATTGCATTATCCTACCGATATAAATCCTACTTTAAAGTGCTTACGGTAATTTTGTGTTGCTTGTTAAATTCTATGGCTGTGAGTCCCAGCTTACAAAGATCTCTATTCCTACCTTTTCATTATAATCTCAATGTAAATTCTAGATGTAAAAATGTTACTCTTTTGTATTATTATTTTGTGATGTTCAATAAAAATGTCATTGTTAAAAAAATAAATAAAAACCTAATTACAACTGTGTGAATATGTGAATTTAACCTGGTATTAGAATGCTGATAGGAAGGAAGAGAAATCAGAGTCTCATCATGGTGCTGCTTCTCCTTTCGCTGTCCAGTCCAGGCTAGGGCAGGTCCAGGCCAAGCCGTGCCCAAAGGAAGTGACCTGACTGATGCTGGCATAAGACTGAGGACCTTCAGTGGCAGAAAAAGAAACTGCAGGAGAAATTTCTGCATTGAAGGTTAATTTTGCAGCAAAAGCTGGTTTTGTCATTTTTATCTTTTTAATAGCTATTCATTTTTTTTTATCTTATTCTTGCAAAAGCTCCTGGCTAGTCTTCCTTTTTGCGGTGAAACAGCTATTTGGGGATGTTTTGGATAATACATCCAAAGAAATTCTAGTAGAAAAAGTACCCCTTTTGCCATTTAAGAAAAGGAGTAAATGTATTTTCGTTTTACAGCTCCTTCTCCTGTGCCAGGGGCATCAGCCTCTAGGCAGTCACGACGGCTTCTGCCATCAGGTTCAAAAGGTAATCCTCAGGGTTAACCCCAGGGACTAAAGAGGTTTTGGGGGAGGAAACCTACAAGATACTGAAGCCTCCTTATAAGAAGGCGCCCCCACTCTCTCAGTAGGGGGAATTCTTCTGCAGTTCTCAAGGATCTGGCAGGAAGAGTGTCAAGACGAACGGGGGACTTCCTCAATAGCTCCAAGGTACAAACTGGAGTTCCCGTCTCCACGTTTTCTCAGATCAAACATTCCTAAGGATCCAGAGAAAAAGAAGTCTTTCTCTCAAGCATTGGACCATCTTTTGGCAAAAAGTGATTATGGTGGCCCCCATGTAAGAGCAGAGGTTGGGGTTCGGTTAAATCCAAATGGACATTCTGGATCCCAAAAATCTAAATTCAATTCCTGAATATAACCACTTTTTTTTCGCATGGAGTCAGTTATCTCCATCCTACAAGGAGGAGAACTTCTGGCGTCAATCGACATCAAAGATGCATACCTCCATATGCCTATTTCCTTACCAGTAATATCTACTTTTCAAGGTGGAAAATCTTTATTTTCAGTGTGTAGCTCTGCTTTCCGTTCTAGCTACTGCACCTTGAGTGATTACAAAGGTTCTGGCCCCTCTTCTAGCCAAATTAAGGGCCCAAGGTATAAAGATTATTAAAGTATGGTCACCACATTCAACTACCTGGAATATCTAGGTTGGATTCTCAACCTAGGAGAAATCTTCTTTAAAACCATGAAGGCTAAAATACTTGGGTCTGATCATAGGTACACCCAGAAAAGGATATTCTTGCCCCAGGCAAAGATCAGTGCCATAAAGGAACTGATTTAGGTGGTCGAAGCAAGATGAATTCTTCTATTCAACTTTGCATGAGGTTGTTGGGAAAGATAGTGGCTTCATTCGAGGCCATTTCTTATGCTCAATTTCATTTGAGACTGCTGCAAAACAGTATCCTATCACCTTGGAACAAAGGGTTCAAGCTCTAGATTCCCAATGTGTCTGACTCGGCCACATCAACCTGAAAGCGCTGATCTCGTCTGATCTTGGCGGTTAAGCAGGGTCGGGCCTGGTTAATACCCGGATGGACCACCTGGAAATACCAGATGCTGTAGGCTGGGTACGCCGGAGCCAAAAATCTGCTAAGGGGAAAATCCTTCCTTCAGTTACCTGGGAAGTGGTAACAACATATGCCAACCTTTCTTTTTGGGTTGGGGAGCAGTCCTGGAAGAGGCCACTGTCCAAGAGAAGTGGCCTAGATCAGAAATGGCCTTGCCCATTATCGTTCTAGACATTCAGAGCACTTGGTTCTGAGGGCCTGAGCATTCAGTTTACGGTATTGTCCTACCAGGATTCAATCCAACAATGCCACAGCAATGGCCTATATTAATCACCAAGGGGGGCACAAGAAGTTGTGGGGCCCAGAGAAAGGTGAATCATATCCTATCTTGGGCAGAAAACAATGTACTTTGCCTATCGGCGGTCTTCATTCTAGGAATAGAAAATTGTCAGGCGGACTACTTGAGTCGCCAGCAGTTGTTCCCATGAGAATGGTTCCTTCACCCTGATATCTTCCTGTCAATATGTCAAAGATGGGGGATCCCAGACATAGATCTGTTCAGGGGCATTCTTAGGGGGTGGCTATTGGGGCTATAGCCTCGAATCTGGGGCCCATAGTCCCGAGTCTCTTGCCGCAGGGTCCCTGCCTAACCAGTGGATCGCGGCTGCTGCGGCGGGCTGGCTGCATGAGAGAGGCGGAGGAGAGGAGAGAAGCGAGCAGGTGGACGTACAGAGATGACATCTCTCTCCGCCCGCTCTACATCGGCACTCTTCACAGCCGGGTCTCTTCAATTTGGCAGCGAGGTGCGGCGAGCAGCAGAGAGATGACATCATCTCTCACTGCCTGCCACACATCAGCACTCTTCCGCCCTCACAGCGTGGTGGAGTGGAGGTCACGTGCTTCCTGTCATCGGTGGAGCTCCACTTTGCAGCCAGACCCCCTTGCTTCACTGTCGGAGGTGCCGCGGGGAGCAGCGAGATGACATCATCTCTCACTGCCCGCCCCGCATTACCGCTCTCCTGCTCTCACCAAATGGACCAGTGCTGCCAGTCTGCCACCAATGCAGTGTCAATGCACATTTGGTGGCCCTGGCATGGCAAGTGACAATCCACATCTGGTGGCCGGTGACGTGGCAAGTGACAATCTGCAAATGGTGACAGGAGATGTGGTAATCTGCAAATGGTGACAGGAGACGTGGCAAGTGACAATCTGCAAATGGTGGCAGGTGACATGGCAAGTGACAATCTGCAAATGGTGGCAGGAGACGTGGCAAGTGACAATGTGCGAATGGTGGCAGGAGACATGGCAATCTGCAAATGGTGGCATGTGACAATCTGCAAATGGTGGCAGGTGATGTGGCAAGTAGCAATCCACATCTGCTGCCAGGTGAAAATTGCCAGTTGGCAAATGACAACCCACATCTGGTGGCAGGCGACATGGCAAGTGACAATCCACATTTAGTGGCAGGTGACGATGGCAAGTAACATGCTGCATCTGGTGACAGGCGACGGGGGCAAGTGACACGCTGCAACTGGTGGCAGGAGATGTGGCAAATGACACGCCCAGGGCTCCCACTGATTATGCATTATGGTGAGTTGAACCACTTCATTATATATTAGAATGAGAATGTATATTAGAATGTAACGATAGAAATAATGCACTTCAATAAATCTGACACCATATCAACCATGGTGCCATGATGATTGAAGCGCCAACACCAGCCATCGCCCGCGAAAAATTCCTTAGCATTGCGTGCCTCCCCCCCGCCGGCATGCAAAAAGGTTGGTGACTGCTGCTATGGGATCTAGCCACAGATCTTTTGCAGACCTAGCAACACCCCTGGATCTGTTTACGTCCAGGTTCAACAAAGAGATCGACAACTTTGTGTCAAAAACAAAGGATCCGCTAGCATGCGGAACAGATGCCTTGCTATTCCCGTGGAATTGGTTCTCACTGGTTTATGCATTCCCTCCTATTCTGCCTGCGTCCACGACTTCTTCGCAGGTTCAAGCAGGAAGGTCCGGTATTCCATCCTGCTTTACAAACGCTAAATTTAACGGTTTGGCTATTGAGACCCACACTCTGAAGAAACGTGGGCTGTCAGGTTTGGTGGTTTCTGTCTTGGTTAATGCGAGGGAGCCGGCCTCCATAATTATATATTATGGAGTCTGGGAAGCATATGTCTCCTGGTGTGAAACCAGGGGTTGCACCCCAGGAAATAGGTCAGAGGTAGAATCCTTGACTTTCTGCAGATGGGGTGAGAAATAAAGCTGGCCTTGAGTGCTTTCTAAGGACAGGTCTCAGCCTTAACGACCACTTGCTTCGCATTCTTCGGTTTGCAACTTTATTCAAGGGGAACACGGCTTAATCCCTGTTTAGGTCACCCCTGAACCCTTGGGACTTGAATTTAGTTTTGTCGGCATTACAAAACAGCCTTTTTTTGGGCCGATGCGACATATTCCCTTGGTCCTTTTTGACAAGGAAACTATTTTTTTTGGTAACCATATCTGCTGCAAGAAGGGTATCAGAATTGGCTGCTTTTTCTTGTAAAGAGCCATATTATTTTTCATATTTTATTTTATTTGAAAGGAAGAAAGGCATACATTTTACCAACATCACATACCGGTACAACATATTATCCATATCTATATATTAATCTAATATACAAATAAATTCATTTTCTTCAGGAGCATAAAGTCATGCACTCTAGGTACAACAAAATCAACTATCTCATTTTAGTCCCCTGGGTCCATCAAAACGGAGGTCACCTCCCACCCAGAGCCAAGATATCTCTCAGGCTCCGCCCTGGGGGGCTCTCCCTATAAATTCGTAAAGCTCTCTCTTACCTCCTATATTTATAAACAAAACAAATAAAACATAACAAAACAAATCAAAACCCAACAAACAAAATAAAAGAGAAAAAAAAAAGGGGGGAGGGGTAAGGCAGAACCCCCCCCCCCCTCTCCCACCCCCCCCTCCTCCAAGAGCCATATTATTATTGTTCACAAGGATAAGGTAGTATTGCGTCCTCATCCTAACTTTTTACCAAAGGTAGTATCAGGTTTTTATCTAAACCAGGATCTTCATTTTTTCCAGAACTCTGTTCTATGGAAGAAAAATCACTACATTCTCTTGATGTGGTGAGAGCAGTCTACTTAAAGACGACTGTTCCGATTCGGAAAACAGATGTTTTGTTCATATTGCCTGAAGGTCCTAAAAGAGGACAGGCAGCATGGAACTATTCTAAATGGATTAGACAAGTTCCAGCTTATTATTTATAGTATGCAAGTAAAGGCGCAGAGAACTGGAGATACCAGTAATAACAACAATAATAAAAACAGGGGAATGGGGGAAAGACTGAAATTTTCCAGTTTTATAATAAATCAATGGATAAATAGTGTCCACATGTATATGTCCATAAAGAGAACAGATGTGTATCACATTAACACATATGGGGCATGATCTCACAGTCATGTAAAAATAAGGGGTTCAAGGATCCAAATAATAATAGGTCCACGAGCAGGGCTGCCTTCATCAAGAAGCGAAACCACATTCCAATCCTAAGAAGAGACAGAAGAGAGAGGCGCCTCTGGGTGTAGACTAAAAACAAGTTTTATTCATAAAAAGATAATGATGATCAAACTCACATGTTGAAGGTCATCAATAGGCATGAAATAGTAATCAAATACTGAGGAGGACATCATCCATCAAAAGTTCAAGTCAGTCAAAAACAGCTCCTGGCGGGGGGCTCTGCCTGTGTGTGAGGAGAGGTACCGCTGAGATGTAAGGCCGGCCGCAGCGGTGACAAGTCACAAAACCAGGTGAAGAGCATGGAAGGACGTAAACATCCGGCGAGGAGTGATGACGTCATGAATCGAGCGACGCGTTGCAGGGCGTACGGGCTGTGGTGACGTGACAGCCGCGCCCCTTCATCAGGCTCTGATGAAGGGGCGCGGCTGTCACGTCACCACAGCCCGTACGCCCTGCAACGCGTCGCTCGATTCATGACGTCATCACTCCTCGCCGGATGTTTACGTCCTTCCATGCTCTTCACCTGGTTTTGTGACTTGTCACCGCTGCGGCCGGCCTTACATCTCAGCGGTACCTCTCCTCACACACAGGCAGAGCCCCCCGCCAGGAGCTGTTTTTGACTGACTTGAACTTTTGATGGATGATGTCCTCCTCAGTATTTGATTACTATTTCATGCCTATTGATGACCTTCAACATGTGAGTTTGATCATCATTATCTTTTTATGAATAAAACTTGTTTTTAGTCTACACCCAGAGGCGCCTCTCTCTTCTGTCTCAGCTTATTATTTAACCACTGCTATAGCCGAAAGACGGTTACAGCGCAGCGTTCAATTGCCAGGAGGGCGTCCCTGGACAACCTCCTATTTACATTCTCCCTGTGCGCGGGCGCATGGCAGGGGAAATCTGTGTTGGCTGTGTCCCTTGGACACGGCCAATCACAGATCGTGCTAAATGGCCAATCACAGCGGCCATTTAGCACTAGATCGGAGTGTCCAATGAGAGATGATCTCATATCGCCGGCTCTCCCTCCTCACACAGACGGCGTGTGAGGAGGGAGAGCTTCCGTGCTGCAGCGGGAGTGAAAAAAAATCAGGTACACTAACACAACACAGTGCCATCTGTCCCCAGTGCCACCTGCCTCCAGTGTCACGTGTCACCAGTGCCACGTTTCAGTGCCACCTGTCATCAGTGCCACCTGTCAGTGTCACGTGCCATCTGTTAGTGTCACGCGTCATCAGTGCCATCTGTCATCAGTGCCACGTATTAGTGCCATCTGTCATCAGTGTCACGCATTAGTGCCATTTGTCATTAGTGCCATCTGTCGGTTCCACATATTAGTGTCATCAGTGCCACATATCAGTGCCATCTGTCATCAGTGTCAGGTGTCATTGTCCTGGTGCTCCAGGGCCTTCAAAAGTGTAATAGGTAATCAACAAGTTAGATGTGTAATTTATGCTCCTACACCATCCTACTGATGGCGCTCCCTGCATAGTGGGCTTCTGTATGTGGCTAGGCTGTGAAAAAGTGCCACACATGTGGTATCGTAATACTCAGGAGGAGTAGCAGAATGTATTTTGAAGTGTCATTTGTGGTGTACACATGCCATGTGAGAAAAAATAACCTATTACAATGCCAATTTTGTGGGGAGAAAAAAAAAACTAATTTTGCAAAGGATTGTGGGAAAAATGACATCAAAAACCTCACCATGCATCTCACTAAATACCTTGGAACGTCTACTTTCAAAAAAGGGGTAATTTGGGGGGTATTTGTACTTTCCTGGCTTGTTAGGGTAGCAAGAAATGAGATAGGCCACCAGTACATCAGGTGTGATCAATTTTTTATGATTTGCACCATAGCTTGTAGACTTTCTAACTTTCACAAAGACCAAATAATATCCACTAATTTGGGTTATTTTTACCAAAGATATGTAGCAGTATAAATTGTGGTCAAAATTCATGAAGAAAAATTAATAATTTGCAAAATTTTGTCACAGAAACTAAGAAAAATTAGTGTTTTTTTTCAAAATTTTCAGTCTTTTTTCATTTATAGCGCAAAAAATAAAAAACCCAGAGGTGATCAAATACCACCAAAAGAAAGCTCTATTTATGTGAAAAAAGGACAAGAAATTCATATGGGTACCGTATTACATGACTGAGTAATTGTCATTCAAAGTGTGAGAGCGCTATAAGCTGAAAATTGATCTGGGCAAGAGGGGGGTTTAAGTGCCCAGTTGTCAAGTGGTTAAAGAGGTAGTTTCTACCCTCTCAAATCAAAACGCACTCCTCTACGGCTGTTAGTGCTTCGTGGGCAGTGCATCACCTAGCCACCTGGCTCAAATCTGCAAGGCCGCAACTTGGTCTTCAATCCATATATTTACCAGATTCTATCAGGTGGATGTAAAAAGACATGAGGATGTCGCCTTTGGGCGCAGTGTACTGCAGGCAGCAGTATAAGTCCTCTGATCTCATGGTGCCCTACTTTTGTTGTGTCTCCCTCCCTTCAGTTGGCATTGCTCTGGGACATCCCACATAGTAATTACTATGGCTCTGTGTCCCTTGATGTACGATTAAAGAAAATAGGATTTTTATAACAGCTTACCTGTAAAATCCTTTTCTTTTGAAGTACATCACGGGACAAGAGGTCCCGCCCCTCTTTCTAGTATACACGGGTATTGCTTTGCTACAAAACTGAGGTGCTCCCGGTATGGGAGGGGTTATATAGGGAGGCAACTTCCTGTTTAGGGTGTGCCAGTGTCCAGCATATGAAGGTGGACTATAACCCACATAGTAATTACTGTGTCCCGTGATGTATTTCAAAAGAAAAGGATTTTATAGGTACGGTAAGCTGTTATAAAAATCCTATTATTCACAGAATTCCAATAGATCATGTTTAGAGAAATAGACAGTTGGAGAATCCCAGCAAGGAATCATAACAAAATGTATAACCATACCATAAGTAAGTGTAGTGCCAGTTATTCCAAAAGGCAAGCCATAGCAGAGGACATAAGGAGGAAGAGAGAGAGATGAAGGGTAGCAGTGGAAGGGCACAGGAGAAAAAGAAAGGGGGAGTGAGAGTTGTAGAGAAATAAGTATGTTAAGGCTAGGGTTTACGCCAAAGGGCATCCAAGATGCTACATAAGAGATGTTTGAAGTAGGGCTCCCCAAAATAAAGCCCTTTAATAAGTAAGAAATAAAAACTGAGGAATATCTGAAATGAGACCAAACCATCCAAGTAATTTTAAAGGCATCCGATTTGCCATTTTCCCAAGAGATCATCCACTCTATATCACAGATGGCATCCATTTCACAAGCTCATTCCACTAGTGGGGAATATTCAGTTTGCGCCGATGTCTGGCGATAATAGTACAGGCAGAGGTGCGGAAATATTGTAGCAACCCCTTCCTAATTTGTTTGTAAGACTGCAGTATTAGAGAAATGACAGTGAGTTGAGCGTGTTTGGGATCCTTTGCCCCTTGAGTAAATGATATAGCCCCAATATCTTGTCCCAGAAAGTGAGAATCAGGGGGCACGTATCCCACCTATAAGTCATGGTTCCTGGGGCGGAAAGACATCTCCAACAGGCATCTGGAATAAATAGATTTATACCACTGTGAGAATTTTATAATTGCGTTTCTGTGCTCTAGACGAAATAGAGGTCTTATGAGTCAATATCTTTTACCAATGCATGTCATCGTAAAATACTGCAAGTTCATCTTCCCATTCAAGGAGAAAACACAGAGTTTGAAAGTACAATTCCCCTAACAAAAGTTGATAAAGCAAAGAATGTTCTGCTTTGGCAGATTGAAATAATACAATTTCAAGGTCTGTATGAGGTCTAGTGATGGAGTCTAAGGAGGGTAGAGATCTCAAGAAATTATGTAGTTGAGAATATTCCATCCAAGCTTTAGAAGGTACATGGCAGGAAATTAAAATGTGTGCTAAGGATGTCAATTTCCCTAATGTGTGGGTCTGATAGGGTGTTTCTCCTCTTTCGTCCAGGATAGAAAATGTATTTGTAAGGTGGGGACAAATGCAGAGTTAACGTAGAGAGATGCTAAGGGAATAGACTTCGGCAAGACTAAAGCCTAGTACATGTGGGCCAAATGTCGAGCGGCGCCATTTGGCCCCTGTTTACTTCAGTCGGGCCGGCTTCTGTAGAAGGGGAATGACAGAAAAAGGTCTGCTGATTAGCGCGCTGAACCAATGGTTGAGAGTGTTGACTGAAGTGTTCTGATGGGGGCCACATCCCTGTCTGAACAATAGCACAGCAGAGGAGATCGCTGTACTAACATTGGATTGTTAGTACAGCAGCTCCAACCTGAGCTGCCAGTGTGTATGAGGCTTAAGCCCTTGAACATGTAGCAGTCTCAGATCTGCAGCATATTAATGGTTAATACAGAAGGAAATTTTTAAGGGGTCTAGACAAAGGCGATGATCACAGTAAGGAAATTAAATCAAAGATAATAAGATCCTCCTCCAAGGTAGTCCATTGTTTGGTGGCCTTACAATGATACCAGTCTATATTCTGATCAGAGAAGATGCATGAAGATAAAGCAATACATTTGGCAGGGAGATGCCAGCCTTAAGCCTGCTACACACTACTAGTTTATTTTTCCTTTAACCCAGCGGCTCAGGTCGGAGCTGCTGTACTAGCAATCTGATGTTAGTACAGCAATCTCCCCTGCTGTTCTAATGTGTTCTGATAGGGGGACAGCCCCCTACCAGAACACTCCGGTCAGTGTTTTCAGCCACCGGCTGACCCTCGATCATGACCCTTCGACAGAAGCCAAATGAACAGCTGGCTTCTGTCAGACCGGCCGATGTACACACAGGCCAAATTTCGTCCAGTTTCTATCGAACCAGCCAATGCCACCTGACGTTCAGCCCGTGTGCTTTAGGCTTGGGCAAGGATAGGATCATACTCCCTTATTCTGTTTGTTTTTTTTTTTTTGCTGTGCCATAAAACAAAAATCATGTATAGGCTTACTGAGTTGACAAGTGCAGCCAGAGGGGGAAGAAATTGGTATCATCTGGAAATAACAATAATAGCTTGGGTAGGGTATCCATTTTAACAATGTTATGCCCAAACCATAAAGGTAGGCTTATCATAAGAGCATAAACATGGCTGGATCATACTCACCAGGGGCTTGTAGTTCAAATCTGCTAAACTAGAGAGGTTAGTAGATATTGGCCTCCAAGATATTTGATGGATATTGGTTGCTACTTGAAAGAAAATGTATTCTGAACTTGGGAGAAGTCCCATGGGGGTAAATATATATTCTGAGCCTCAGTTTTCTCATAATTTACTTTAAAATTTCTAACCCGTCCAAACTTCTCAAATTTGCATATAATTGATGTAAGGAGGTATGTGGGCTAGTGACATATCAAATAAGATCATTTGCATATAACAACTGTTTGTATTGGTGCTCTGAGAAGTTATATGACCATATAGATTTTGGTCAGAAGTGTTACGTCACCGAGTGACCCCGCCCCCCTCTGACGCTACGGGGAAGGCATAGGGATGTCCCTGTGTGTCAGAGGGGGTGGGGTCACCCGGGATGTCACCGTGTGTCCCCGCCCTCAGTTATAAAAGAACTGTCACCTGAGAGGACGGTCATTACGGCGGGTGCCTCCCATGGAGGTGGATCGGTGGCGGCGTGCAGGGTTTTTTTTTTTTTTCTTTTTCGGTCCATCGGCGGAGCAAGAGAAAAAAAAGACTTCGTGGTTCATTTTTATTTTTTCATTTTTTTTCACACTTTTTCTGAAATAAGGGTACATTTGTACCCCGTTACCATTTCACACAGGGGGGGAGGCTGGTATCTGGGGGTGCCCTTGTTAAAGGGGGCTTCCAGATTCCTATAAGCCCCCTGCCCACAGACCCCCACAACCACCGGGCAAGGGTTGTGGGGATGAGGCCCTTGTCCCCATCAACATGGGGACAAGGTGCTTTGGGGGGGCTACCCAAAAGCACCCTCCCCATGTTGAGGTTATGTGGCCTGGTACAGTTCAGGAGGGGGGGCGCTCTCTCGTCCCACCTCTTTTCCTGTGGCCTGCCAGGTTGCATGCTCGGATAAGGGTCCGGTATGGATTTTTGGGGGGACCCCACGCCATTTTTTTTATTTTGGTGTGGGGTTCCCCTTAATATCCATACCAGACCTGAAGGGCCTGGTATGGAATTTGGGGGGACCCCCACGCATTTTTTTAAAAATTTCGGATCGGGGTTCCCCTTAATATTCATACCAGACCCAAAGGGCCTGGTAATGGACTGTGGGGGAATCCCATGCCATTTTCTTCAATGACTTTTATGTGTATTGCCGGGACCGACAATTCATTATAGCCACAAGTACTTTTAAATTACTTTTTTTCCTTTAGAAATGTCATTTTGTGCAGGGACTGTTGTAAACACGGGAAACATGCGCCACTTTACAGGCATACTATAGACACCCCCAGGTACGAAATTTAAGGGAATATTTCACTTTTATTGTTTCACTTTAAGCATTATTAAAATCACTGCTCCCAAAAAAAGTACGCTTTTAAAACTTTTTTTTTGCATTGATACATGTCCCCTGGGGCAGGACCCAGGTCCCCAAACCTTTAAAATTAGCACTTTTGATTATTCATGTTTGTGTCCCATAGACTTTAACGGTGTTCGCGCGTACGAACAAATTTATTGCCTGTTCACATATTCTGCTGCGAACCGAACTGGGGGGGGGGGGGGGTGTTCGGCTCATCCGTACTTCACTGTGCAATGCACTGATTCAGTTGGAAGGCTTTTAGATCCTTTAGTCCAGGGTTCTCCAAACTCTCTGAACAAAGGGCCAGTTTACTGTCCTTCACAATGCTATTTTGTATCTCTCAATGGGTACTTTCACACTACCCGCCGTTAGCGGTAAATGCCGTTGGTTTTAGTGGCGCTTTTTGGCCGCTAGCAGGGCACTTTTAACCCCCGCTAGCGACCAAAGAAAGGGTTAAAAGAGCTTCGGCAGCGCTGCCCATTCATTTCAATGGGCAGGGCATTTTGGGAGCGGTGTATATACAGCTCCCGCACCAAAGATGCTGCTTGCAGGACTTTTTTTCTCGTCCTACTAGCGCACCACCCCAGTGTGAAAACACTTGGGCTTTCACACTGGGGCGGCATGAGAGGCGCTTTTTAGGTGCTATTTTTAGCCCTTAAGTGCCTGAAAGGCTACTTTCACACTGAGGCGCTTATCTTGCATCTGAAAAATTGTTTATAAATTAACCACTTCAATACAGGGCACTTAGACACCTTCCTGCCCAGACCAATTTTCAGCTTTCAGCGCTGTCGCAGTTTAAATGACAATTGCGCGGTCATGCTACACTGTACCCAAACTAAATTTTTATCATTTTGTTCCCACAAATAGAGCTTTCTTTTGGTGGTATTTGATCACCTCTGTGGTTTTTTATTTTTTGCTAAACAAATAAAAAAAGACCGAAATTTTTGAAAAAAATAAAAGTTTTGCTTTTGTTTCTGTTAAAAAAAAATTGTAAATAAGTAAGTTTTCTCTTTTACTGATGGGCACTGATAAGCACTGACAGGCACTGATACGGCGGCACCGATGAGGTGGCACCAATGAGCGGGCACTGACGATGGGCACTGGTAGGCGGCACTGATGGGTGGCACTCATATGCAGCACTGATGGGCATTGATAGGCGGCACTGATGGGCACTGATGGGTGGCACTGGTTGGCACTGATGGGCGACACTGGGCAATGAAAGGTGGCACTGCTGGGCACTGCTAGGCACTGATAGGGTGGCACTGATAGGCGGCACTGATAGGCGGCACTGCTGGACACTGATGGGCACTAATAGGCGGCACTGCTGGGCACTGATACGTGGCACTGATGGGCACTGATAAGCGGCACTGATAAGCGGCACTAAAATGAGGCACTGATGGGCATCCCTGGTGGCACTGGCAGTGGGCACTGACTGGCAGCTGCCTGGGCACACAGTGACATTTCCCTGGTGGTCTAGGGGCATACCTGGTGGTCCAGTGTGGATCGCTTCCCTGGTGGTCCTGGGCGGCATCCCTGGTGGCCCTGGGTAGGATCCGAGGGGGGGCTGTGCTGATAAACCATCAGCACAGACCCCCCCTGTCAGGAGAGCAGCCGATCGGCTCTCCTCTACTCGCGTCTGTCAGACGCGAGTGAGGAAAAGCCGATCACCGGCTCTTCCTATTTACATCGTGATCAGCCGTGATTGGACACGGCTGATCATGTGGTAAAGAGTCTCCGTCGGAGACTCTTTACCTAGATCGGTGCTGCAGGGTGTCAGACTGACACCCCGCAACAATGATCGCCGCGATGCGCGCCCCCGGGGGCGCGCAGCGGCTATATATTCCTGATCATGTCATATGACGTCCGATCAGGAATATCAAACCACTTTGCCGCCGTCATTCTGTAATAGGGCGGGCGGCAAGTGGTTAAACTACGTCTAAACTATGTGGCATGTTCACCAATGCCAAGAGCCTGCCGGACAAGATGGGAGAACTAGAGATACTGTTGTACAAGGAGAATTTAGGTTTTGTGGGAATTTCGGAGACTTGGTTCAACAGCTCTCATGATTGGCTGGGAACCATTCAAGGGTATTGCCTTTATCGCAGGGATAGAGAGGGTAAAAAAGGAGGGGTATGCCTGTATATCAAGAATAATGTACAAGTGAATGTGAGAGAAAACCTCACTAAGGGAGCTAGGGAGGAGGTGGAATCCTTATGGGTAGAGCTCCAAAGGGATGAAACTAAGAGGAAAATACTGGGAGTATGCTATAGGCCCCCTAACCTGAGGGAGGAGGGGGAGACTGACCTCCTATCACAATTTAGATTAACAGCAAGGATGGGATGTGTCATCTTAATGGGGCATTTTAATTATCCAGACATAAACTGGGTGGAAGGAACTGTGCATTCATCTGAGGCTCGCCAGTACCTAAATGTCTTGCAGGACAATTTCATGGGTCAGATGGTAGACACACCAACTAGAACCAAAGTGTTACTAGACCTACTGATTTCCAACAATACAAACCTGATCACGGATGTGGAAATAAGGGGCAATTTAGGAAACAGCGATGACAGGTCAATTAACTTCAGTATAAATCACACAAATGGGAAACAAAAGTCCTAGATGGCTTAACTCCAATGTAAAAATGCATATAAAAGCAAAGTTGAAGGCCTTGAAAAAATACAAGGATGAGGGATCATCATCAGCATTCAGACTTTACAAAGAATGCAACAAGAAATGTAAGGGTGCAATTAGGGCGGCTAAGATGGAACACAAAAGACACATAGAGGAAGAGAGCAAAAAAAAATCCCAAGAAATTCTTTAAGTATACAAACAGTAAAAAAAGGTAGGACAGACCATATTGGCCCCATAAAGAATGAGGAAGGAAATCTGGTTACAAAGGATGGGGAGATGGCGAAGGTATTGAATTTATTCTTCTCCTCAGTCTTCACGAGGGAATCAGGGGCTTCAGTAACCAAAACTGCAGTGTTTATCCTCATGACACATCTCAGGAAGCACCCTCATGGCTAACAGAGGACAGAATTAGAAATAGACTTGGAAAACTTAACGTTAATAAGGCACCGGGACCAGATGGCTTGAACCCGAGGGTCCTTGGGGAACTCAGTCAAGTAATTGCCAGACCATTGTTCCTAATTTTTATTCGGTCTACTGACTGGAATGTAGGGATGAGCTTTGTGTTCGAATCGAACGCATGTTCGACTCGAACATTGCCTGTTTGGTCGTTCGCCGAATTCTGAATGATATGGGCCGTTCGCGCCAAATTCAAGTGGCGCGTCACGGCCCATAATTCACTGCGGCATCGCAGTGCATTGCTGGCTGATGATTGGCGAAGCATGCACTATGACCCGCATGCTTGGCCAATCACAGCGCTGTCTGTACAGAGAGCCGTAATTGGCCAAAGCCAGGGTGGCTTTGGCCAATTATGGCTCAGGGGGTTTAGTACAAGCCCCACACTATATAAGGCTGCCTGCACGGCGGCCCTGTGTAGTGTGTTCCGGCGTTGAGAGAGAGGTAGACAGAGAGACAGTGTCATTTGATTTAAATTAGAGTAGGGAGGAGAGTCAGTTAGCTGCACTTACACAGCACTTGCACTTTGCACGGCGGCCCTGTGTAGTGTGTTCCAGCGTTGGGAGAGATAGATAGAGAGACCGTGTCATTTGATTTAAGTTAGATAGAGTAGCAGGAGAGTCAGTTAGCTGCACTTACAGTGTATTGTGTACTGT